>JANHZT010000684.1:212575-226347 GCA_032468215.1 Stegonotus admiraltiensis
TAATAAGGCCATTTCATTCATTCAGATCTCGGATGTCTTCTGCTTGTGTTCCCTTTATTTTTTTGAGCAGTGTATTTAACAGAAGCTCTTGGAGTCTTAAGAAGTCACCTCTTAAGGTGGACTCCAATTGCTGAAAATACCAAACTTTCTGAGACTATTACTTTTATGTGTGGTATAAGTAGTATATAATAGTGTAAATAAATTCAGCAGTAGTAAAAAGATGAGTTAGTAACTATAGGTTCTTTTCAAATTTGCTATTTTGCACATTTTTGTGATTTTTTTCCTTTGGTATTATAAAACTAAGAACGTTTTGTAGGGAGAATATAGATAACTTCCTTCTTACAAAGAGCTGGAGTACACAATACATTGAGATTCATATCTGGGTCTCCAAAGTTCTCTCTCAAACCTATTCATTCTTGGCAACATATTGAATCCGAGCTATAGCATTATTTGAATGCCTTTCATCTTTTCTCCTCCCCAATGTTTTCATAATGTAAATCTCCTTCTCTAATTTTATTACAAAAAGTATTTTTAAGTGTTTAGAGCAATGTAGGGTAGCGAAAGGCAGGCCTTATACATCAGGTCCCTGCCCAAAATCATAATCTCAATCCAGATTAAGTGTTGGGAATGTCTGCTTTAAAAAAAAAGGAGGAAAAGGAAAGTGAATTAATTACAGATTTCATCCACTTTAGCCCCAAATTAGAAACTGGGTAGGAAAGATTGGGACAGGAAACCCAAGAGATGAAAGAATGCCAAGAAAGCTGATCTCCTTTTAGTTTGGCCTTAATATTAATCATTAGCAAGTTGGATCCTTTCATCTGTGCCCTTTCCCCTCAAGAAAGCTTCTGTGCTGTATCTCAGGTGTAGGATGAGACACCCAGCATGGTAAATATACACTCACCTGGCGACAGGGGGCTGGAATCGATACACAGGATGGCTGCTGTGGCCTTAGATTTTTCAGGTGATGCCACCGAGAGGTATAAAAATCAATATGTAGATCTGTAACATGAAGAGATGATGCTCCAAGTTCCTATGCTTGAAAAGCTGCTGCTTGATGAAGGAATGGCAGTGAGAAAACTCAACAAAATTAAAGTACTTTTGAAAAGAGGATTTAAAGGGAATATATTGAAAATCACAAACAATGTTTAAAGGATGAGCATGAGCCATATTCTTCTTCTCCCTCAATAACCCTTGTTTTGACTTGTTATGGCACATATATAATAAAGAAATATCATAATAGGAGCCCTGTGACAGAATTCACCAGTATTTCTATTGTATCTTAACTTTAGATTTAGGTTCTTGAACCTAAGCATTACAGCCTTGAAACTATTTAAAATGCTTCTCAACCCAAAAATATAGAACCGTTTCGTCTTAATATTTCTTCTGCCCTGCCCCATAATTATATCAACTTGATGGCACATAAGCAATTAATTTCACTGAAATGTGGGAGTTTATAGTTACTTCAAAGCAGTTAACCCAAATAATCACAATCCACAGTATAAATTTACACCTGATGCGAGAAGAAATTCCATCTGGAAACTCTCAAATATTTGTAGTCTACTATCCACAATTTGAAAAATCTAGATTAGCGTCAAATATCTATTGAGTGATCCTAAGAATGAAAACATCAAAGCAGTGTCAAACTGGCATTTATCCATGGCCCTCCCACATTTCACCTTCTGTGATCATTTATCCTCATCTGGTCTCCCAGAAAGGAGGAAGTTATGTAGGAGGCAAATGCCAGGGCAGGGTGAACTCTTTCCTACCTGATGTTGTTTTTTTTTTTGCATTCTCAGTTGTGTCCCACCTCCAGTTCTAAATCAGACTGGAGAAGAAAGAGCCAGTTTAAACATTTAGCCTGCCGCTGTCATCCATTATCCTTTAGAAATACAGCAATTCTAAAGATATCAGCAAGTCAAGACACAGAAATAGCTATACCTATTGCTTCCTCCGGAATAAATCCACCATATCCTATTGCATTTTAAAAGCTATATCAGAATAGCTGTATACAACTGTCCACATGTTCTTAATGCCCAACTTTCTTGCTTTTTAAGGATAAAATACAAATAGTTTCAAGCCTGTAATTCTGTTCACAATTATCTTACATTGGAAGCTAAACTACATTTCAAATTAAAGATATCTTTATTTTTCTGGGGGTTTTGTCAAGTATAAGAGGTAAGGGAAGATTGATTCAGATGAGATGAAGATTAACCGCAGCCCAGTTCTCCTGGATTAGAATTGATTGATTGATTGATTGATTATGTGCCATCAAGTAACTGTCAACTCTTAGCAACCCAATAATTCCATCTAAATATGCTGTTTGCCTTAAAAGGAAATTTGTTCTGATGCCAATACAAATTTCTTCTTAAAGAAACTAACAAAATTGGGGAAGGAGTCTGAATGAAATCTTAGCATGGGAAAAACTTTACCTATGCATATGGTCCAAATCTGAATGATGAGACCCTGTGACATATTTCATAATCAATTTTCCACCTATCCCTTAGTTTTATGACTTTGCTATCAAAGACTGGGAATTTTGCAATATTTACATTCATTCTAGGATATAAATATATATTTATAGAGAAAAATACACCTTCCAAAAAGTTATTTGTAGCATATTTTGCAGCATGCACATTCCCATTAAGAAGTTAGTGGGTAAGGTTTTCCAACTTCTAGTATTTTGCTAAATTCTTGATTGTGCAGTGAAATCATGAGTGTGGAAAGACAGCTCACACCCACTGGTCTGTTGACATATACAACTATGCCACAATGTACGGAAATCAAGCAATCTAGAGCAACGGCTGGCTTTATGCAGGAGCCATTCAAGCTTTTCCTGATCCTGAATGGCACCCTTTCATACTGTTGGATCCTATTTTGGGGTCATTGTGCATTTTTGTAAGTATGTTTCCCTAATCCACGCAGGGAAATATATAATTTTTAATTAAGCTACAGAATTCCAATTTAATGCAACCCAAAGCTTTGATGAATTTTCTTATATGTGTTTCTAGGTAAGAATGTACCTATATTTCACTGCAATTTTAATTGGGCATGTTTATTTTCCTTATGAGCAACATTCATTTTTGTATCCTAAAGAAGAGGACACAGCCATCCCAATCCTAGGCACCCCACAGATATAGTACATGAGCTTCAATTCCCAGAATTTTCTAGTCAGACCTTTCCTGAGACTCATGGAAGTTTAAGTCCATGAAATGTGCCAAGATTCAGGAAGACTCCTGAAATACAGAATTTTTAGAAAACATTGGTGTATTACTTAAACTGATCAAGTTGGCCAAAGCAATGACATGACTAAATTGATTTTCAATTATGGCAAGAAGAACCCAGCAATTGTCTCTTATACATACATAGCTTAGTGATGAATAGGAATCTAGCTATTGTGGCTTTTTCATAAAATGATGGATAAATTAAGTATGGAGTAAATGATATTCAGATGTGATGATGTGCCTACACCCACACAGATCAGAATTATGCAAACTATAACTTTTCCCATGACACTCTAAGAAGCAGAATAGAGTTTTGACCATTCTGAATTTTGGTGTTGGAGAACATGCCTGACAATTATACGGATAGCTAAAAAAACAAATGGCTCATAAAACAAAAATCAAAACAAACAAAAATCAATCCAGATTTTTCACTCAAAGCAGAAATGACCCAGCTCAAGTTATTGTTTTTTGACCCATTATGCAAAGATTTCGCTCTTTATAGAAGTGTCTATGGAGATTCTCAGTTTTAGTTGTTCCAAAGGTGCTTTTAAGAGGCAACTGGGCTTTGTTTCTTTGAAAATGTTTCACCTCTCATACAAGAAGCTTCTTCAGCTATGACTGGATAGTGGGGAATGGAAGGATTTTTACTCCCTGCAGACAACTGGTCATTTGCATTCATTTAGAGAGTTGTTGAGGCCACCTGGAGTTTATCTGTGTTGACAGAGTCACCTGAGTAATACAAATGGGTGTAGAGCCTTCTTGGAACTGTTGAAAGGACTATGTTGCAGACTGGAGATAGATGATGTCATATCTCTTCCTTCCTGTTGAGAGAAGACTGTTCAATATTCAATGTTGTAAAAGTATGCCCATTACATATTTTTATTTGTTAGAGATTTAGCAAATTCACACTTGGATTGTTTTAAGAATATCTAGGGCAGTGTTTCTCAACCTTGGCAACTTGAAGATGAATGGACTTCAACTCCCAGAATTCCCCAGCCAGCTATTCCTGGCTATGCTGGCTGGGGAATTCTGGGAGTTGAAGTCCATTCATCTTTAAGTTGCCAAGGTTGAGAAGCATTGATCTAAGGGAATATCTTCTAAATCTGGAATATGAATTTAACAGGGTACTGAACAAGTGGTACTCAAGACCAAAGTTCTGGCCATCGCAGAGCCCCTGCAGTCATGGAATCATGATTCAAGAGCCAGAATTTATGACTGTTGCAGTGTTCTATGGTTCACACAATCATAAGCTGCTACCTTCCCTTTCCACAAACAAAATCAATGGGGAAATCAGAAGTCATGGTCATTTGAGGTCATTACTTAATTACCCACTGATTCTTGGACCAGACTCATATGTTGTCTTAACATGTTGTGTAAATCTATTTTGTGACTGTTCAATAATACTTAACATGGTTAATGTATTAAATGAACCCATATTATCGTGACATTCAACAATCTATGGTTAACCAAACCATGGTTTAACACAATACCAGATTTCAAATTCTATAATGACCAACATCTGGAAGGTCCCACCAATAGATTTGATACTGAATCAATTTGTTTAAAAGATTGGCTTCTATTCCAATTAAACAGCACAGCAGGATACGATATCTAAAGAAAATTGAATTGGTTGGACAATTGTCTAATTAATCTGTCAGAATTGCAGAAATATGGCCCTTAATAGAAAAAGGGCCAAATTTTAATTATTTTTCAGTAGTATAGAAAAACACAAGAATCAGATTTAAAAAGCAGGATTTGTCTCTTGTCTTCTCTAACTCATAAACATGATGGGCACCAAGAAAGAGGATAAAAATATACAGGCAAGTAGTCAGGGCTGGGCAAATGATAGGAAGGCACACCATGTTTTAAATCTGAGTTACCAGGACTCCCAAATGCTAGAACAACAACCCACCAAAAGCTCAAGGGCAGCTCACAGCAAGCTGAGCATGTTGACATTCAGATGTGGTTCACTAATTTCTCTTTATGTTCTCCATAAATTCAGCTGGTTGTAATTACTGTCTGTAAAATTAATGAAATTGAAGCTGTTCAACAAAAGAAATATCAATCTGTAGATTTTGATTCGGTCAAAGAGACCTCAATTTATCACAAGTACATTTTATGCAAGGCAGAAATTTGGCCCTTCATTTCTAACAGCTGGAATTCCTTCAAGTAGCAATTTAGAAACTCAGAAATGCTTCATTCCTACAGTTTGCAAATGCAATCAAAGAAAGAGAACAGGAGAGAGAAAAAGCAAGGAAGCTTTGAGGAAACTATTGCTTCACTGAAAATCTTTCTGTTTATGTGCATAATGAATGCACAATATTTTCTACCAGTCAGGGAAGTAAAGCTATACAGCAGACAACTATACTACATTATACCTAACTTCCCTTTCCTGGACAGTCTTTATTGGCATTGTTAGAAATGAATAGCCCTCTTAAAAATAAACCTAAAATTAAAGGAAAAAAATGTTTTGCTATATTTTGAAAAGTCACTATTATCCTTCTTTAATTTTGTTATTTATGTATTTATTCAATTTGGGCATTGCCTGACTCCAAAGGGTCACAGCATAAAAATAAACAGCAATATACAATCAAGTAAATAAACAATACACATATGATAGAGCCAACAGCAACATACATATTGATGGAAAGGACCTCTATCTTACTCTTCTCATTTGGGGAATATAGACTTTTTCAACTGAAAATGTCAGAGATTAAATATGGAGCATTTATTATACCAAATATTCCCTTACTTTACAAGCACTGATACCATCGGCAACATAAGGTTATAGAATATGTCAAGACAGCTTAGGTTTTCCAGCTAATATAGCTTTATTTTATCTGTATCCAGTCTCCATCTGATAAGATATGGGTTAAATCAGGAGTCTGGAGCTGTTATTTTATCCTTTGAAAATAAGAGGAGGTTTGACAGGAAGTTCAAATGATATCTGGGAAATAACTGTTTTTGATGAAAAGGATTAAGTACAGTCTTTTTTATTTTAAAGAGGGAATTTCTCTTTACCCATTTGATTGAGTCTTACTCATCTTAACCTGACAGACAGCCTAGCTCCATGTGAATCATCACATTTAAGTGATACAAGAAATAGCAACTGAAACATTAACTATCCAAAAGGAAATTCAGTAGTTTTATTAGCTGTAAGATAATTCAGTATTATATTTGGCTGCTGATATCTTACTGAAAAATACTTAAATGTATGTATATTACAGCACATTTGTTGCTATTTTTCACAACCCATTATATGCAGTGGTGGGTTGCCCCCGGTTTGCACCAGTTCTATAGAACTGGTAGTAAAACTGGTGGGAGGCTCTGCCCACCGACCCCAACGTCATCAAAACGCTTCTGCGCTTGCGCAGAGGAGCATGCGCACTTGCTTTACTCATGCACACACACAGCCCTGTTGCAAACCGGTAGTAAAGGTAAGTAGAACCCACCCCGATTATATGTATATCTTTCTACTGAAGTTACTCTTTACAAACCTTTTTATGAACCTCTTATGTTTTCAAGAATCCTCAAATTTGTACTTTCCAAATCTGGTTTCAAACTAGATGTTGTCCTTAAGTCAACTGGACTGACATAAAAGTGATAATGTAATATTCTTCTAATCCATTTAATTATCTTTTTTCATTTAAACTGGGTGAATGGCTATTGCAAATGCCTTCAAAAATAACAGCTCTTATTTTAAAATGTCAAATGTTAAAAAGTTATTAATTCTTCACAATTTTAATGGATATTTTAATTATTTTCCCCCTGGTTTTATGCTTTCATTTGCCTTTTCTGTTGTTTTGTTTTTACATTTAGTTTTTATAAATTAGAATAAAAGAGTAGTAGTTTTAAAGCTACAAATAAATAAAGACCTGTTTTTGAAATATTATAGCTGAGACCGGCATGTAATTACATACATGCCTACTTTTAAGCTAATTTCACGAAATGAACAGATAAACATGTGAATGATTGCACAAAGAGCTTTATATTCCACCTATGTTCAATGATATCCACCACTGATCATCCCTTAGGTCAAATGTTCTTCACAGAAATAAAATTTTCCATTTCTGCTATATAACCTTTCAGGTCAGAATAAGCACACCAAAGTCAGTATAAAAAGATATGCAGGTTTCACCTCTCATTTTTATATTTCAGGTAAAGCAACTCCTTGATTGTCAGTTGTAAATGACTTTGTCCTGCTTTTTCTTATTAGTCAAAATATAAAATAATACTCATCATCCTGTCATTGTCCAGTATTTCATCAACATAACTTAACAACAGCATCTAGAACAACACTAAAACAAAACAAAACAAAACAAAACAAAACAAAACAAAACAAAACAAAACAAAACAAAACCAAACAGAATGTCTCCAGTCTTCAGCAAGGCTGAGCAGGCACTGTTTTGCAAAACGAACGTAGATGAAGAGTCTTCTCCTTCATCCTTTTAGAAGGGCAAAGGTTTCTCTGATAAGACAGTATCAGCCTGATAACACCTATTCCTGTGAACTGTGCATGTGAAGAAGTGAATGGAATTCTATTCCAAAGCAGTTTTGCATATCCCACATACAGTATGAATGCAATGTTCTCATAAACAAAATTAGCTATCAATACTCATTTTCAAAACCAGCTCTTTTTAAAATATATCTCTTTGGAATATATCTGGTCATCTAATCATTTGGAATATATCTGATCATCTAATCATTATTGCAGAATAGGCAAGAAAATTCAGATTACAAATGGCTGGTTACTCATATGCAAATTTATGGCCATGTTTACAAATTTAAAGAGAAATTATACTGAGTTTGAAAGAAAATTTTGCTACTTTTAAAGGTAGTGTTCTGAAGGGAAATCCCAATTGTTAGATACAGTAGGTCATTTTTTGCTTTAAGGCCTCATGAACAAAGGATCTTAAATCATATGATTGGAAATGGAAATGGAGATAAATATAATCTGAATCTTATTAAGGCCTATTTTTATACAAGTTTACTTCAGACTGGAGGAAGAAACTAACTTGTGCTCTGCCAATGATACTAACCTGATACCAAAAATACAAAGCATCTACAAGCCCAAATAATAAAAGTCAAGAAGCACAATGAAAAATAGGGCAGACATTAAACATAAAGAAGACCAAACTAATGATAATAGGTAGAACAAACCAGAGTTAGAACAGATAATGAAGGTACTGAATGGTGGATATATTCTGCCTTTAGGATCAACTATCAACAGAAAAGAAGCAAGCAGTCAAGAAATATGCTGCAAAGTAACACAGTAGACCTGAGGGTTTGGAGAAAATATTTAGATTCTGTGCTGTGTCTATACCTACAAAGATAAAAAATGTGGAAGCGGTAGTGTTCCCTGTGACACTCTTTGGAAGCAAAAGTTGGACATTGAAGAAATAGGATGGAAAGCATATTGATTTTTTTAGAACTTTGGTTTTGGAGGAGATACCTGAGAAGATGGTCGATAGCCAAGAAAACAAATGGATCATAAAACAAATCAGTAGCTCATTCAGCCAACCCGCAGAAATGAGAGGGAGTCTTCTTGGGAGGGGGAAGAAGCTTGCAAACTTCCCTGCCAGCTTCCCTATTGACTTCAAATGATTGCAGGGTGCTTGGTAACTGTTTGTAAGTGTAAACAGGTTGCCAAGCACCCAGATTGCGAACACGTGACTGCAAGGGTTGGTCCCATGTCTTGTGATGGTCAAAAGTGGCTTAGGTGCCATAAAATACCTTCCTCAAAGCCATTGTTAATTCAAGCCATCATTAAGCAAATGATATTAAATCGATGACCACCTGTAGAAGGAAAGAGAAGAAGAGACAGGGTGGATAGATTCTGCCACAGTGGTGATGAGTGTACCATTGAAAGGCCTGAAGGACCAGATTAGGGACAGAGTGCCATGGAGAAAATCTATCTACATAGGTGATAAGAATCAAGAATGATGTGATAGTATATAATCAAACAATCAATCAATTATTTAAGACACATTTACCTACTCTTCAGGTGAAACCTGGAAAAATAACTACCGTAATATAATATAAAATAACTATATGCTAATCAATAAGCTAGTTATATGTGACCCAAAACCGACATATGCAATTATTTTATTTCTCCTGATAGTTCCCTCTGAGTTACAGTGGATGTCTGTGCCTTTCATGGAGATCCATTTCCGCAAAGTGAGCATCAGACATGCTGTATATATTATTCGCCCAGAGCAGGGGTTGGCAACCTGCGGCTCTGGAGTCACATGTGGCTCTTTTATCTCTCTGCTATAGCTCCCTGTCGCTGGTTGGCTCCACAACTGATAGGACTTTCAGTTAGGACACGTAGAGGAAAAAGGACGGCACGCTCGGAGGAGACTCTATGGTGGGGGAACCAGACTTCCGGTCGACTCCAGAACTGAAAGGAGGCCTTCTGGTTAGGACCTTTGTGGCTCTTTGAGTATTTAAGGTTGCCGACCCCTGGCCCATAGATATGCAGTCCCAAGTCTCAAAACCTTGGGTTTGCACTCTGATCTCTGAAAAATATTATTTTTGAGTCACAATATTCAATACAATAGAAGGAAAAAATGGGTCTCGTGTATTTTATTAAATTTAATTTAAATCCATTTATATTTAGAATGGAATTAAGTTGTTATTTTATAACATTATAACAAATAATGTTCTTTTGTTCCTGCCCCACTTTTTGAAGTACATCTTCTAGGACTTCCCTTAAAGGCCATTTGCTATTCTTGGCTCCAAAAAAATAGTTGGATACTTCTGCTGCAGTGACACTTCAAATGGAAACAGACACAAATCATAATGATAGATGCCAGCAGAGCCAAAATAAGAATCAGTTTCACCCTTACATCAGCGAAATAAATATTGGGAGGGAAATTCCTAAGAACTCTCAGCTACTTCAAGAAATATTATCTATACAGTCTGTTTCTTCATTTGGAAGTAAATGGGGGATTTTTATGCTGATATCATTCTCTGCCAAGCAGGGATCATTTTCTGCTCAATTTTCAAGACAATGTATACACATAAACAAATGTCTAAGCCAAAATGTCAAACTCAGCATTTGCCAACAAAACAGGGAAATGAAAACTTCAGTTATGAAGGCAATGTGTAATAAGTAACAGACATAAAGGTCATTTTCAGAGGAACATCAAGGAACATATTAATGTGTAGGCGACTTGCTTCCTTTACTACTTTACACAATTGTACAAAGATGTTTAGATCACTATTTAGCAACTTTTTGGAACAGCTTTGCATTGTAAGGTCTTTCCCATCTCCCCATTATACTTTGTAAATTAATTTAACACTACTTTTTAAAAAAGGGACATGGTGACTCAGTGGCTAAGATGCTGAGCTTCCCAATCGAAAGGTCGGCAGTTCAGCGGTTCGAATCCCTAGTGCCACATAATGGGGTGAGCTCCTGTTACTTGTCCCAGCTTCTGCCAACCTAGCAGTTCGAAAGCACGTAAAAAATGCAAGTAGAAAAATAGGGACCACTTTGTTGGAAAGGTAACAGTGCTCCATGCGCCTTTGGTGTTTAGACATGCTGGTCACATGACCACGGACACATCTTCGGACAGAGCTGGCTCTTTGGCTTTGAAATGAAGATGAGCACTGTCCCCTAGAGTAGGGAACGAGTAGCACATATGTGCGAGGGGAACCTTTACCTTACTTTTTAAAATGCATGTATATTATACATTATAGCATCCTATTGATCATGAAAGTGATCATGTTTGTTAATGCATTGGGAAACTAGTCTAAAGAAAACTACTGCACAATAAATAAACTTCATGCAGGCTGGTAAAAGACATCATACTGTATTATGAGAGGCATTGCTGTGAGGCTGCAATATTTCAGCTAAATGTCTGTTGGAGTGAAAGATTAAACTAAAGGTTAGAATTGGTAGTAACTAATTGCTAGTAGAGTTTGAAAAAAATGAAGGACCAATGGTACTTTATGTCAGTTGGATAAATTTGCCAGCCAATTCTCTTCTTTCTGAATGGCTGTTCTACACAGCGCGCCAGTTTAGGTGTCTCCAGCCAGTTTAGGCTGGAGACACCTAAACTGTGTTTAGAAGATAGAAACAGATAATGTCATCTTCAAGTCAGAGCTGTCCCACTGAGGACACAGCCTGAACTTATCTTGTCCTCCTTCAAGTTTTAAAATGATGTTTTCTGGCAGAAACCATGTTGTGCAGTTTTCCTGTGGCACTTTATATCAGAATAAGGTTAGGTTCAGGATGCTGCTTTACTTCTATTAGCCACGAGGTTTCTGCAGATAAATCGCCCTCCCCATACAATTTTTGGGTAGTAATTCTCAGGGCCATTCAACAGTACTGGGAGAATCAAGGCTCTCCTGCTGTGTAAAAGCCATCTCTCTTACTTCTCTTGCCAACCATGTCAGACTTAGCACAGGTCCATTGACTGCTAGGACTTGGGGGTTAGTAGGAGAAACATATTAGGGAAATGATCTTTAGTTGCCCACTTCTTGGGTAAAGCTATGCACTTAGTCCTGGTGGAGTAGGCCTGCCTAATCACCAGGATTAGATACTTTGACAGGTTTGATAACTCTTCATGAATCTTTTGTGAGACCTGTAAAACTGCACCCCAAACCATGGAAATGTCTCCCTCCAATGGGAGGGAAGTATTTTTCTTGAAGGGACAACAGGGAGGCAGTGGGTTTTCTGCTATCAGTTTTCTGATTCTATGGAGTGCGGTGGGGGAAGAGAAGGAAATGGAAAAAGACCTTAAGCAGGCAGCTTGCAGCAATGAAGCTACACTCCTATAGATTAGGCATTAAAGCACCTATTCCATTTTTGGAAGATTGATGTGTCAAAATGCTGTCCTATATTAAATGTTGTGATCTATATTCTGTAGTAGTGAAGGATATATGTACTGCAAGGGGTGGGGAGGCTGTTTTAGAGCCCCTTCCCAATGTTTTTTCATTCTAATCTAGACCCCACAATAAAGCCAAACCTCTTCTATCTTCTTAGGGACACTGTCAAGCTGCAAGGGAATGGTTGGCTTTACCATAAGGGCTGATGGATCTTCAGCCTCTGCTCTTGTGCAGTAAAGCACAAGGAAGTTGGATTCAAGCTGTAAAAATAGGTGACATAAACAAAACATATGGTTTTTAGTTTAGGACATTTTTTGGCACAGAGCATTTGATTAAATACGTTAGTTTATATATGGCTAAAAAAAGCCCTATAGACTTAACTGAGGTTACTGAAAGAAGCAGAATGAAACAACAGCCATGGCTTCTATTCATTTCAACAGTCCCCTTCTTTGGATATTTTTGTGGTGACGTATCCACTTGTCTATTTCCCTTCACTGTTTACTCTGGAAGGACGGTGTGTTATTTTAAAAGAAATGAAGAAGAAAATCAGACAGCAGAGGAAACCAGTTAAGTGCTCTGTGGCCTGAAAGCCCAGGCCTAACACCGTCCCAAGTGTTAAAACATAAGCATTGTATATCACATCATTTTAAGTAATTGTTAACATAAATGTTGATCAATTGGGAGTTCACTTTTAATGATTTCTGTTGATAAAATGATTCTTTGACAGCTGCTGTTTCTGACACTGTGTGCTGTTTGTATGTGATCAGGAAAAAGCAGAGGAGGTAACTGGTATATATTTAGCAAAAAGGTGCTGCCTTTAATAATCTTTTCTGATGGAGGGGCAAGTGCTAATCTAACACATAATAAAGAATAATAACCAGCAATTTAATTTCAGGTTTATTCAGAATGTACTAATTTATCTCTGCATTTTCATCCACATGACTAAATTACCTTTGCTAGAATCCCATGGGAGTGACCTTAAAGCACAAATATACTACACAAAGGACTCTCCAGAGGAAGATATGCATATCTCTTCCTTTCAGATATGGCTAGAAGCGTGTGGAATTCAAAATTCAAAAGTGATGTCAAAATCACAACATGTATATTAGTAGTGGGTTTCAAATGCCGGTGCTACCAGCTTGCTATCGGTAGCGCGTGGGCATGCATGGGTGCTTTGCGAGCACATGGTGCAGAGCGTTTTTGATAACATCTGGGCGGGTGGGTGGAGCCTCCTTCCGCCACCGCTACCGGTTTGCCCAAACTGGGGCGAACTGGGAGCAGCACACCACTGATGTATGTCATCATGCAGATGTTACTCTTACGTACTGGCATCCAGTGTTTGGCATAAGTACATGTAAGACATGGCAATTGCATGATGATACTGTTGCACAACATGTTTCATGTTTTAACTCAATTGACACCAGCAACGTGATTTCCAAGAAAGCCTCTAGGAACCCTTCTCCTAGAAGACTCATTTTGTCCTAGAGGAAGACAGGTTGTCCTCAACTTAGGACCACAATTAAGCCCAAAATTTCTGTTGCTAAGTGAGACATTTGCTAAGTGAAATTTGCCCCATTTAACAACCTCTCTTGCTACAGGGGTTAAGTGCCTCATTGCAGTTGTTAAGTTAGTAGCATGGTTGTTAAGTGAATCTGTCTTCCCCATTGACTCTGCTTGCCAGAAAGTTGCAAAAGATAGGATACTGCAACTGTTGTAAAT
>JANHZT010000684.1:226447-242971 GCA_032468215.1 Stegonotus admiraltiensis
AAATGGGGATTTTGCAGTAACCTTCCCCTGGAGTGGGGAGGGAATGGAGATTTTACAGTATCCTTCCCCTGCCACGCGCACCAAGCCATGCTACGCCCACCCACAGAACTGGTAGTAAAAAAATTTGAAACCCACCACTGGGTTTCAAGAACTCAGTGTGTATGTAGGCCAACTACCTACTAGAGAACTGGCAGCTGCGATTCTGAACAGATAATAATAATTTATTTTGTTTTAGTAAATTTCCTTGCCACCCATCTTACCTCAGGGTAACTTTGGGTAGCTTACAGTGTTAAAAAGGATGAAACTATACAAAGTATATACTGTAATACAAATAAAATACTATAAAAGTACAAATTATCAAATCTAACTAAGAAATGGGGCAGGAAGGAGTAAGATGAGCAGAGTGGACGTGGGATCTCTTATTAATTATCAATCACCTCCAATGTGATGCTCCCCCCTTGAAGCCCCAGGCCAACCATTAGAGTCAGATTTTGAGGCTCTTATGGAAAGTCAAGAGGGTGGGAGTTGACCTCACTCCTGGAGGCAAAGGGCAGGAGCAATGGCAGAGGTGCTTAAGAAAATAACATGCTTAAGAAAATAATAACATGCTTAAGAAAAAAGACTATATTTATATATTTTAGTTCAAATACTAGAACTGAAGGGATGTCAGCAACACCTTGCATCAGTTACAGGTCAAAGATCAAGTCATGAGATACACATTCATGAGAATTCTATTCTCCAACACCTCCATTACGTCTTCTCTAGGATCTTCCCTCAGAGGCAGCTGCTTCCCTCTGCCTTATGGTTGGACTGACCAGTCTTGAATAGGATTATCCAATGCATTCTAACATTCAGTGTGAATTGCTGGCCTAAAAGCTCCTCTGAGATGATCGTATAGTGGCCTCTTCTGAAGTACATTGGACTGTTTCTGTTGTTGATGAGACTTTCTGAAATTATATCCCAAGTTATACAGTTTTGGCTTGAACCCATTTTAAACAGTGCTTATCTTATGGCATTCTGAATTGCTATCAGATAACCCTGTGCTCATATACAAACATAACCACTATCAGGCACAAGCAGGCAATCAGGCTAAAAAAGAGAAATAAACACAATGTGAAGGGAATATTAATATTCTCAAGACAATAGTCATTTAGCAACATTAGCTTGGTGCCCTAAGCAAAAGAATATGAACTTTTACCCTATTGGCACTTTTATGAAAGCTGCAACCAGACACACCATACGTTCTAGCCCAATCTGTTTATTCAGTCAGTGACAATTTTTACATTTTGAAATAATCTTTGATATTTCATTCATTATGATTTTTTTTCTATGCTTTTGGACAGTGTTCATTGGCAACCACTGAACTTCAATGCAGTCAAGATTTATCACAACTTTCCTAATTAAAAAAAAAAATTCAGTGAGACAATCTGCACCCCACCACGATGTGTTAACCAATGGTTCTCAACCTTTTCTTAACCATGGACCTACTTAAATAAGATGTAAGTAGGAACAGCATATACTTCATTGTAGCTTGTCAACTAAGCTATAACTAAGTAGCTGGCATTGTGTACAGGAACACCTGCACATTACACAGATCACCAGACCGTCTGAGTCCAGGTGGGAGATTCCACAGAAGGTGGAGAATAGCAAAGCTAAGATCTTGTGGGACTTCCAGAAGAAAACAGGCAGGCAAGTACTGGTCAATCAACTAGGCCCTGTGGTAGTAGTAAACAGTAGCGATATTAGTAAATATTGTGGTGACAAGTGACAACAACATCAGGAAGAAAGAGTATGAGAAGCTGGAGAGGTACCAGGTTTTTAAAGGAGGAACTAGAGAGGATGTGGAAAGTAAGGCTAAAGTAGGCCTACTGCTCAATTTTGATTTCACCAATTTGATTTTAATATACTTCATCCAGCACATCTACCTAGAACTTGTATTTTCAAACCAGGTAAAGGAGAATTCATGTTTACTTACTCACTTTCTTTTCAAACACTCAGTATACTTACTAGCAATATTAATTGTTTCAACATTCCCTAGCTTTTGAACATTGAGATATAAGAAGATAGTATAAAATATAAGAAGATAGTATAAATTAGCATACAAATCATATTAATATTCAAACAAACTGAATAAATAAACCAACAATTCAACTTTGCCATTGCATACAGCTTTTCTCCGATATTTTATTCTGAACCTGTAGAAGAATCAGTGTATTGGGAGAAAAGAACTGATTGACCTCTCAAAGATGATAGGGGTGGGTTTTGGGTTTTTTTTGTTTTTAAGGATAAAAAAGAACAGATTTCCATTTATGGACTATAGAAATCCTGCATTCCAATTGGCCTAGCCAGCCCAGTGGCAAGTTTTTTGTAGTGATAAGGCTTGAAACAGGAAGCCATGAGAGGTCAGGAAGGAAGTACTATCAGGCCAGAAAGAACGATTGCAAAGTGAAGGGAGCAGGACAGGTTCTTGTATTCAGGCTGCAGAACAACTGAATCTATTTTTTTTAAAGATAAGCAGAGTTACGAGTCAAAAATCTGCACAGCTGTCCCCATTGAAAATGTATCTCCTCTCTAGTTTTGTTGTTTTGCCTGTGTGGGTTTTGCCAAGACTGCAGCAAAAACATCATTTCTCCACTGCTGGCTCTAGGAAGCAAAGCTCCTTGTTTATAGCAATTCAAGTTGACCTTGACCATATTGAAGGAAACGGATTTAATACAAAAATGCTTCCATTATGCCATAGCTAAAAATGAGCAGCTTTCGATGGCACATTTCCCAAAGCCACCTGCATGTTCCTGTCCCGATCCCCTGCTTTAACCTCAGTACGAAGCATATCACTGAACAAAAGGGAAAGTCCTCCCTCCCAAAGACAAATGTTTAAATGTCTTTTTTAAATGTTTAACTTTGTTTCCCCACAGTTGCTTAATTACTATACCTAAAATTCTGCTTAAACTGAAGACTCTGTTCACATCTTTATCACAGATGACACTTTCCAAAAGTATGATGGAGGCACGGCATTTGAGGTATAATATTTTTGCATAAAAGAATAAGAAAACCTATAATGGAACAGCAGGATTATATTTGGGTTCTTCAAATATCCCTAGAGATGGAATACCACTTGCCAATGGAACCAATGATTACAGTCCATCTCCACTACAGCTACTCCGGAAGACGAGTTTGATGTTTAAGAGTCGATTTGGGGGATGCATAGGGTTAGAGAAAAGTGGGGTGAATGAAGTTCCTTTTCATGAGCAAGTGTGAAGCTACAATCAGACACTCACTATGGTCCCATGATGTGAAGCCACCGAGAGAGATAACTGGATGCTGAGCTTTCCATTCCCATGTATGCATTTGGTTAAGCACTGCTTAATGTGGAATGGATTTTTTGTGCGTAATTAGTCTCCCATTCTTCATTCCCTATGATTGATAAGTATTGTTTCAATTCAGTTTTCATATACTATAGCTAAGCAATCCTTCTATAGGAGCAGTATAAAACTTCTATTTCACAAGTTCATTGAATGTTCATCTGTAATGAATTAGAATTGGAACAACAGTGGTTGTATCACCCCCCAAAAACCCTACTTTATGGAGACATTTCAGAAATTTGACAATTCTCTGAAGCTAAAAATTATCCATCCACATTCATGATCCCTGATGACACATGAGCAAGTACAGTCAATCCTTTATATATTTATTTGATTTATTTTAAGGCATATGATTAATTCTTTGGTAGAACAAGAGCCTGTCCTGACACTAACAAGGAAGCTGCCAATCAGCAGAATCAGGAGCAGAAGGAATGAAAACCACTTCCCAGAGGAATAATCAATAAGAAAAGAGCAGTAGAGAGAAGTGTATATTTCTGGAAACATGCCCAACAGCTGTGACTATCCCAGAAAATACCCACCATATGATGACTAATATAAAAAACATCAACCATGTGCATCAAAAAAGGAAAACTTTTCATCAACAAGTCAACATGTACATCTCCAATATGAGTGCACCTGCAAGGTCTCAGCACAATTTCCTTAAAATGGTGACTATACCCATCAAATAATATATGAAAGTCATGGCAGGAACAATAACATAACAGGCTTATTTGGGTTTTATGCTTTAAAGCTAGAGCAGACCTTCTGAAGCATAGTCCAGCATTCCAGAAAATGAAACATACACTTAAATATTCAAATGTTTCCCAGACACTCTAATATATCAAACCATGGTGTAACTGGGCTTAATTTGAATAGCAAACTTGGAACATTTAACCATTGTTTAATTTTTTTTTATTTATATGCCACCCTTCTCCGGAGACTCAGGGCGGCTTCAATGCATTAAGCAATAGCTTTCATATTTTTGTATATTTTATACAAAGTCATCTTATTGCCCCCACAAACTGGGTCCTCATTTTACCTACCTTTGAAAGGATGGAAGGCTGAGTCAACCTTGAGCCTGGTGACAATTGAACTCGCAGTAATTGCAGGCAGCTGGAACTACTTAATAGCACATTAGTCTGCTGCGTCACTCAGGCTCTTTTCATCTGTGAGTTAGTTTTAATCTACTTATTAATGGCTTCATGTGTTATCATCAGTTGGATGGGGACAGTTGGTTTATGATTGATCTTGGTCTTCTGTTGATCTGTGGACATATATATGGAAAACAGAAGAATCTTCAGAATTGAATAACTCTAGTTGCCATTTCTTCGTTAGTCTCACATTTATTTTTAGCTTTTTAAACAAAAATGTGAGGGTGAAATGGGACCCCTTTATCATACTCCCTTGTTAATTGCAGATTGCAATCTTAATGACAAAATATCAATGCCAGGAATGAATAAATGCGTGTTTGTGTATAAAATTGCTATTGGTGTTTTAGTAGGTGAAAGTACAGGAAAAAATGCTACACCAATATTCTGGTTTGGAATGCTACGCCAATATTCTGGTTATTACTGCCAGATACTGGGTGTCACTTATTGCTTCCTTCTGTTTGTAAGAAACTTTTCCCTAATGTATACATGAATACAAGAAGACCATTCTGTATTCATTTAAAAATAAGGCAGGAAAAGAACACATTTTAATCCGCTGCATATTATTACTGCTGAAAACAAGGAAATCCCTGAAAGCTAAATTACTTATTGTTTAAAACTGCTAAATATATGTCTTGCATTTGAGATAATTCCTTTGTTTTCCTTACATGTGAAGCTGTGTCTTATTTGGGCAGGATTGGTAAACTGTGCACTGCTCCCTAAGTACACAGCAGGAATTTCTCAGACCAAGAGAAGCTCACTGCTGGAGAGAAGTGATCACTCTGTATAGACATATGCTGGAATCCATTCTCTGCACAGCGTAATTAAGCTTCAAAGCACAACACAGTTCGACTAACCACTTAGTGATGCAACCACATGCTGAACTTGCATGCTAGCCACCTGTATACAAGTATACAAAAGAAGTTTTGTATATACATGTATACAAAAGACAATATCCTTAATGAGACCGCTTCACATGATAACTGGAAAACCACATAATAAGCCAAAGCACACTATTGTTACAGCAACATGTAAATATCAGGTGCCTATTACTGAGATATTGTTTCAGCCAGTCTGTATGGTGAAATTAACATGAAACCAGCCAGTTACTCTAGTGCAGAAACCAAAGTGTGCTCTGAGCTGCATTTGATCAGCCATCCATATTTACTTCACTGAAGTAGGAAATGGTGCAAATGCATCATTCAAAGCTTCTCCTTCGACTGTAATGAATACTAAAGCTCTTATAAATAGAAGTATTTTGTGTGCAAGAAATTACTGGGCTGAAGTATTTACCTAGCTAGAAATGATAGGAAATGTTGGTTCCACAGAATGACAAGGACATATCAACCCTCTGTGTTCATGAATATCTCCAGACTTCTGACCTTGTTCTGCATTCAGTCCTTTTGGGGGGCATGACAAAAAGGTGGGATGCTCCGTGTCTCCTTTGAAGCCTTTCTGATGTCAGTGTTTTGATTTTAGGAAGCCTGGCCATGAAAATTCCCAAAAGGAGTATTTTAGTATCACCCAAGCAACATGCCCCTCATGGCCTTAAAAACAAAGCTCACCAATCAGCCCTAGGAAAATAAGATCTAACCTATATCCTTTAGGGTGGTCTCCCAAGATATCTAGAATTTCATAATATTTTGATGGAGCTTAGCAAAAAAAGCAAACTCTCTGCTCAAGAAACCTACACTCACCTAATCTGTTTTGTTCTGCAAAGATCATCACAGCCTGTTTACATATTTGTTAAAAAATAAACTTAAAAGCCAAGACCTTATTTTCATTTCTTTATTATCCGCCTATTGCATTTAATTGCTGGAAGCTATCTGAACCTGTAGAAAAGACATCACAAGTTACAGGAAGCTTAAGAATAACCAGATTTTCCCATAGACTTAGAAACTGGGAGAAGTACTTATACAACAAGGAAGTAACACACAACTTTCACATACAGGAATTGAAAGACAATTAAAGGATGAAAATGGACAATAGGAAATCTTTGACTACTTATTGGTTCATCTCTCACTTTCCCTTTTGCAAATGATAGCTATTGATGAAACATTTTTGTGATTAAAGGTCCTGACCTCTTGTGGCCAATAATAGAAGGATCCCATAGAAACTTTAGAAGTATGTTATTGTTTAATTTTAATTTTGCTATGTTAGCTGAGTTTTCCATCTCATGAAGTTGTATTTTGTCTCTCTAAAGTTACCCTTGTATTAACAGTTAGGTAAATTATTTCATGGTATAGAATCAAGAGAAGTTATAGAGCAACCAATATGAACCATCCCATCAGTGGTGGCATTCTAGTAAAACTGGTGTTATCTCAAAATGAAGATGTAACATATGCGAAAGACAGGAAAGGACAGTAAGAAGAATCATACAAAAATGGCATTGCATGAAATGCATTTAACTCTTGTGAAATGCACCCCATATAAACTGTGTATGCTGAAATATATTTTCACAAATGTAATATGTGCATATCTATGGCTTGTTCCTGACTCTCTTTCTTTATATAAAGACTGTAACTTTATGAAACTGATGTGTTTATTGAGATCAAGATCCTTGATGAATAGATTCAATGTACTGCAGCTAATATAATAATCTCCATCAGCATTTTGATTAAAGTGAAGGCAGGGGATGGGAGAGACATTCTAAACAATGTCTATGCATCATCATTTATGCAGTTATTTACCCAAGACAATAATACTCTATGGAGATTTATTTATTTATTAATATAATTTTTATACCGCCCTTCTCCCGAAGGACTCAGGGAGGTGTACAGCCAGAATAAAACATATAAAATTTAAAATATTTTTTAAAAGTATTAAATAATTTGGCCCACTTCATTAAAGCAAAAACACCCCATTTAAAATTAATCTTAATATTTAAGCCAGCCCAGCTTGTTGAAACAATAACGTCTTGAGGGCATGGCAAAAGGTGCGTAAGTCAGAGATCATCCGTAATTCCAGGGGCAATTCGTTCCAGAGGGCAGGTGCCCCCACAGAGAAGGCTCTCACCCTGGGGGTCACCAGTTGACATTGTTTGACCGATGGCACCCCGAGGAGTCCCTCTCTGTGGGAGCGTACTGGTCGGCGGGAGGCGATCGGTGGCAGAAGATCAGGTAAATAAAATGTAAATGAAA
The DNA here is from genome assembly GCA_032468215.1 of Stegonotus admiraltiensis. NCBI lineage: Eukaryota > Metazoa > Chordata > Lepidosauria > Squamata > Colubridae > Stegonotus > Stegonotus admiraltiensis. The sequence continues at coordinate 234,098 of JANHZT010000684.1, forward strand.
AACTAATTAAATCCCAGCATTTAAGGCTGTCTATGGATTAAGGTATAAGGTTTCTCACACTTTTTTGTACCTCACATTTAATCCTTGGGAAGGTTTAACAGCTTCTTATCTGCAGATCTGCTTTTGAGCTATTACAATGTCTTACAAGTTCTGTACTAGTAAATCAAATTTTCAACATTCTCATCCATTTCTTACATTGTTTATTTACTGATGAGTACAAACCGTACTATCCAAAATCATACTTCTTAGTGCTTCTGAACTCTCACGCTGTTCTTACTTTTATTCATTCTTTCCATTCATTGCACATAAACTGTTCAGACATATAGTTTATATATTCTATATTTTGGAAATATTTAAAAAATGCTCATGGAATTTTGCAAATGAAGTACACAGATTATAAATATGATTGTATTTTTATTGCTATCCACAAATTTATTATGCCATAAAGTTGTACTGTTATAATTAAGAGTCTACTGACCCCCCCCAAGTATTTTATTTGATACTAGTAATATTTTTCAGATAGCAATGTAGAACTTATTTTGCTTTGATTCTCACATTAGCTTCATGAAAACTAAAAACTCCATCTCTATTTACAAAGAACCATTTCAAGTTCCATGACACCTGTCTGTCTTTTCTTTCATCTCTGAGTTTTTCAATCTGCTGCTAAAATTCTTACTATGCTTACATTCCAATACAATGTAATTGTGATTAGGAATAATGGAGGATTGGCCATTTCTTTATAAAACATCTAAACTAGCATTGTTTAAGGCAAGACTTATCAAAGCTAATTAAAAGAAAGCTATCAGGTGCCAAAATTCCCCTTTACTTTGTAGAACAGCAAACAAATACAGCCTTTGTCACACAAGGATCTCAAAGTCAGTGAGGATCAACTATTAGTGGATGAAACTCCACAAATCCAAAGCTGTACAGCATGTGTGGCAAGAGAAACTGTCTACTTGCTGTATAGATTGATGGCAACCAATGATGAAAGGTGAATTGATTTCTTGGCATGTTCAACATATGAAACAATTATCCTTAAAGGACATAAGCAGGTATCATACATGTAGCATGTAAGTTATTTGTGATATCAGTTTTTAATCTTTAGGAAAAGTGCAGGAATCTGTGTACAAAATCTGGAAAATAACTTACATAAATGTTTCAATTTTACTTACTAAAGTTCTTATATTAGTCACTTGGATAGTCTGAAGGTGTTTGAAACATAAAAATTAGCTACAAAGGTTGGAAATATGTGCTCTCCTAATATTGCTAAATATAATTCTTATTCATCTCAAAGAACATAGCTAAATGTCTATGGAGATTCTCAGTCATCCAGGTCATGGTTGTCCCAAAGATTCTTTTTCAAGACTTTTCAAGACTGGACTTTCTAGTTTTTTTTTCTTTGAAGACATTTCGCTTCTCATCCAAGAAGCTTCTTCAGCTCTTTAATTCTTATAAGACTTAAATACCGGTAATAAGAATTCTATCATTCTTATTGCCCCTTAACATTTACCATACTAACAAGGTGTATGGAAAAGAAAAGAGGCAGGTCCACATCCTCTACCTCTGATTTAATCAGCACATTTCACAACTCTACATTTGTTATCTTAAATTCCATCATGAAAGAAAAGTAAGATAAAAGTATAAGCAATGTTGTACTTGTCTTTCACTTTTCTTTTGATGTATCTTCTCTTCCTGTGTCTCTTTACAACCTTGTTCCCATACTCTATGGTGAAGAAGATTGTTAGCATATTCACCTCTGATTCTCCTAATTTCATTGCAACCCAATTATTAGATTGTTAGAAATGTATTTAAGATTACTCAATATGGCTGACAAAAAAAATAGAAAACAACAAAGTTTTCTCTACCTGGCCATTGAGTGATACTGAAATTATTGGGGTCTCCTTTTGCAAGGTTTTCTCTCTTTCTTTAAGATCAGTTGGGTCTATCACCACCTGGCTTATGACCTTTAATAAAGAAGATAATGGAAATCTTTTCACATTTACTTGAAACATTAGGTTTATTAACATATTCATGCAAGAGGGGTACATGTATGTCTGTGGAAAGGAAGAATATATACTTTATGACTGGCATCCTTAGACTATTGAAAGAGTGACCCTACCCAACTTTGGTAAGTCTGCAATGCAAATCATAACTAACAATCACATTTTTAAGTTCTTAAGGTAAAATCGCTTATAGAACTTTAATTATTGGCATTATTTTGTGTTTATTAACACATTCTTTAAAAAAAAACCTTCAGGTTCAGAATCTGTGATATTACCCTGGGAACCCTGGTTTCCCTCTAACTTGCTTATTTATTTAAATCAATCACTTGTACAAGATGATGAGATACCACATTCTTCTGCATTTATAGAATGGAAAGTAATATTTTTAAAATAGTTTTTCAAAGTAGAAGACAATTCTAATGAAAGACTATGGGTATATTGTTAGCATTTACCCAATTTACAAATGTGGGTGGGGGAGAATGAATGTCCTGTCTTTTATGCATAATCAACACTCTAGGAGTCCTCACCTGTTTAGGCATTAATTAAATCCCATATGAAGACAACCCCAGGAAACTCCTTCCCTGTGGGTTTCTTTTAAGCTCAGAGAGCTAGAGATGATATGGAGAATGCCGTATGCTGGCAACATGTTTAATAGAAAAGTCCAAAAGTAAGATTAAGAACATCAGTAAAGAGAATGAGATAGAAACATGAAAACATTTTTCAGAAGCAAAAAAAAAAAATCTTGCAAACGCTGAAAGATAAATTTCAACAGACTATTAATATGGAACTCTTGATGGATTTATAACATTATCAGGAACTGATATTCCATGTGGAAGTAACTGAGATATTAATATTTCTGTAACTACAGCCAACTATCCAAGTTGTAGAACCAGGTTATTTTAGTACACTCTTTTGGATGGTTGTGTGAACTTGGAGAAACACTGCCTGAAGATCAAGATATTTGATGCAGATTAGTAATCTCCTCCTCCTCCTCCTCCTCCTCCTCCTCCTCCTCCTCCTCCTCCTATTCCCAGGTTTTCCTATGGTCTTATTCTTTGCTTAATAATTAGTGACTTCTAGATTGTTTTTCCTCCAGTCTGAAAATAGTCCTCCTTAGGACTATTTCTTGGTTGCTGGGAAGGAGGAGAGGAGGGAGAGAGAAGCTGAGAGAGCACAGATCCGGTATCAGCCCCATGCAAGTATTGTTATTTTTCCTGTCATATTTGTTGGGGTACAGCTTTCATTTATTTTTCCTACAGCAAAGCAGGAAAACCAATCTGGAAAGAATAGAGCTCACATGTCATCAACAGCTCCTTGGCTGAAGCGCTTGGCACTGGCTTACCGACAACTTAAAGGCAAGAAGTGGGTGAGGCCCAGCTGCAGCCAACAAGGAACTAGAAAGGGATACTTCAATCTGATTCAGCCCTTACCCACCTCACCCCCTCTTCCCCTTCCATTAGTCTCCCCAGGGACTACTGACTATAATGTCACACAATTGGTTGCTTTCTAGATGTAAGTTAAGGAGGAACTGCCTGCTTTGGGACAATTCAATTGTGGGATATCTTGAGAGACCACTCGTGAGCCTAGCAGCCTCTCCCAAATGTCTCAAGTGTTCTGCAAGATTTCCAGTAAACATCTAAATATTTTAACAAGTTCCATCAATTTAAACCTTGTCCCTGATAAGCTCAGATGAGAAAAACATTACAGTCCCAACCATCTGCTTCTTTTGATGGGGATTTTTTTTAAAGATGTGAAAAGTTTTTAAAAGTGGTGTATTACATGAGTTTTCACCACCGTTGTCGATCCAGGTATTTGGACCAATTACTATAAGGCTTTGCAGGAAGAAGAAAAACTCTGTTTCACCTGCCTCACTGCTGGAGTACAAAATAAACTATTCTATTCAAAAGTAACTGGAGATATAAAGTCACGTTACTAAAGGAATTATTAATTCTTAACTAGGAATACCTTTTTAATACTGAGCTCAGGGGATGTGGAATTTGGAAGAAAAAGTGATGGGAGAGCGAACTCTTTGTTAAATCAATATCAAGGGAAGAGAAGAAAGATAAACTCCCAACACATAGAAATAAAGTGTTAAGATTTTTTTATAAATACTGTCAAAGACTATTGCGTTGTAGAAGCAAGTTGTGTACAAGCAAAAATAAAACCTTGTCAATTGTCACTGCCAATAATAATGTATTATCTAATGTTCACAAATGTGGGCCATTATCAACAATTATCATGCCATAAATAGCCACGTTAACAGTAATTATATTAACAAACAGTTTGCTTGTCTATTCAAGGGTAGGAATTCCAATAAAATATAGCACTGTGAAATATTCCCTTTTCTGGCTATGAAATTTTCTATTTCATTTCTAGTGTCATACCAAGAGGGTGTTTTGCCCTAGGTCTGTGATGGCAAACCTATGGCACATGTGCCGTAAGCAGAGCTATCTCTCCAGGCACACCAGCCATTGCCCGTTGCTTTTCCAGGTTCTGGTGCACACATGTGCACCAGCCACCTGGCCTTCACAGGCGCAAAAGCGCCAGAAACCGGAAGAGTGGTTCCCTGGTGCACATGCGCACACCAGAAAACTGAGCTGCTGGTTTCTGGTGCACGCATGCGTGCCAGCAGCTGGTCTTCACACGCATGAAAGTGCTGGAAATCAGAAAAGCAGTTCCCTGGTATGCATGTTCGCACCAGGAAGCTGAGCTTCTGGTTTCCGGTGCACACATGCACACTGGCCAGCTAGTCTTCACGCATGCATGTGCTCCAGAAACCGGAAGACCAGGTGACTGGCACCCATGTGCACGCCAGAAACAGTGCACACTGGGGAGCTGCTCTTCCGGTTTCTGGTGCCAACACTGCCGTAGGTCAATGCAGTAACAGGGATGTGGCAAAGACACAAGGAAGCTAATAACAAGTGAGTAGTTGGATCACTGCTGCCCACAGGCTGATCAGTTATTTTACAGACAATAGGGCAGGAGCGATGGAGGAAAATAATTGGGTCTTCAAGTCAGTTCTGTTTCCTTCTGACTGCCCTCCCTTCAGTTTTCATGGCAAGGTTTTTCAGAAATGGTTTGCCATTTCCTGCTTCTTATGGCTGAGGAAAGAGATTGATTTAAGATCGGCCAACTAACATTATAGATTAGATAGAATTAAAACTCAGTTTCCTGGTTTCTAGTTTGATATAGTAGCTAAATGAAATCTTAACCACTATATTAAAGTAATTCTCAGTAATGAAAAAGAGGAGCACACAAAAATGATCTGCCCAGCTTTCAAATATACTAGGGCATATCACTGTTTGTTCCACTTCCCTTTTACCTACTTTTTGCCTCCTTGCATATAGATATACATAAGGAACCAATCCATTTCTGGTTCAGAATCGGGAGAAAAAAAGAACAGTCAAAGATGGATCCATGGGAACCATTCCAGATCTCCTCCCCTGACTTACGGTATTTCAGATGCTGATTTGGCAGCCCTGTCACAGGCCAACTTCTTTAAACTATTACTAAAGAGTTTCCAGTGACAAGCACAAAGGAGTACACTTTGTTCTCAAATAATGTGTAATTAAAACAATTTACTAGTACTGTGCTTTCAGCAAGGTTGTACAGAACAAGAAGAGTTTTTAAAACGATACCTCACATATGCAACAATATTTTTTTTCTAAGCAAAGGAATGGTCCTGGAAGCTTAGCTAGCTATCTTCAGAGTCCATTTAAAGGCACCCTAACTCTGCAATCTATCAAGTAAGAACATGACTGGGAGTAAAGAGTGCGGCTAACTTGTTTTACTTCCTTTGAGCATCGAGTAGGGTTATTGATCGATTGTGTGGTTGTTGCACGACCACAGCCGCCATCTATTTGTTATCAGGGTATGTTCTCAGGGCTACAAGGCCAGTGGCAAGAAAGACAACTCTGAATCATCTCCATTCTATTTTTAGGAGATTAGCACGGGAGCCCCCACTATAGAAGTATCCAAGACATTTTAAGTTCAGATGCCCCCATTGCCTACAAAAGAAAAGATAAAAGAATCACCTCAACCTCCCCTGCTCTTTTCTTTCAACCAACTCAAAGAAAAGCATTTCAGTTTAGTTCTCTGTAGACAATTATAAGACACAGTTTAGGATGAACAGCATGAGGCTCTTCTCTTTTTCACCATCAGTGAGATTATGAATGTGCAAAACTGAGAAAAAGAGAGCAATTACCAAGGACAAAAATAGGAATCCAATGTGGATTCCGAGTTAAAAACTGTCCATTGGTGTTCTGAAAAATGGTGTGTGTGTGTGTTTAGAGTTTACTTTATTGATTAGCCCTTGGGCCATATTAAAGTGTAGAGTTCCAGACACAAATTATTACTAAAATCTGATAAAAAAACAATTTAAAAATGGAATTGGATAAAATATGATTTAAAATGAAATTCGAATAAAATACAGTTTAAAATGATAGCTTTGATTAGCCTACAGGCCATATCAAAGCACAAGGTACAAACACATATCACCAATAAAATCTTATACAAACAATTTCAAATAAGAGTAGGGTAAAGTACAATAGTTATAGGATAAAATACAATATAATTTAATGCATAAATATATAAAATAGAATAAAATTATATTTATCTCACCCCCTTATACAAGCAACAGTCAAATAGGATGTGAGCCAGGTCTTCTACCTCTGCTGCTCCGCAAATGCAGAGACATCCATTGTAGGGATTCCATTGAATGGAATCTCCCATATCTGACCATTGTGTCAAGCTGCTTGAATCTCACTCACGTAAATATCTCCCTAAGATATTTTGGCAGTTGTAACTTCAAATAGCTGTCTACTTGGAAAGTATGTTTGTATTTGCTCAGCTATTTCAAGTTACCCACCTTACTAAGGATAGCCCAGGGGTGAAATCCAGCAGGTTCTGACAGATTCTGGAGAACTGGTAGCAGAAATTTTGAGTAGTTCGGAGAACTGGCAAATGCCACCTCTGGCTGGCTCCAGAGTGGGGTGGGAATGGAAATTTTGCAAGAACCTTCCCCCAGAAATGGGGAGGGAATGGGGATTTTGTAGTATTCTTCCCCTGCCATGCCCACCAAGCCATGCCCACAGAACCGGTAGTAAAAAAAAATTGAATTTCACCACTGGGATAGCTATATCATTTTGTGCTTCTATATTCTTAATTCTTTGGGCACTTCTTTTTTTGAATTGTTCTCCTGGTACACAAGAGACAGGGAGTTTCTTACAAAATTTGTTAGTTTGGTTATCCAGGAGATTTGTGATTGTAATTTTATTTGCTCTAGTAAACATAACTTGGGGAGTCTATCAGTCTCCATTTCATTGACTTTGCACCAGTAGTTATATCCTCTAATTTTGGATAGTGCATGAATTGTATGAATTCCCAGTTCAGCTGTGTGTGTGTGTGTGTGTGTGTGTGTGTGTGTGTGTGTGTGTATACACATATATAGGAGGCCTGCAAGTGAATAATGTAAGGCACAAAATAGATGTGGACAAAGCAAAAAGTATTCGTGATCACCACAATGCCCACATTTGAAGCTACATCCATGTTTAAACCAATATACTGTATAATTGATTCTCTCTTTAGAAGTAACACTAAAACTGTATTGAAGTAAGTTTCAAGGCCAAGGGAAAACAGTCTCATGAACCGGGCTTCATTTCATAGAAATGAATTACTAATGTTGCTAACTCACTCCATTGTTTCCAGCAATGCCCTCTCAAACTTCAGCAATAATTCAGCTATGAAATAAACAGGCCTGATCAGATAGCTGTGAAAATTAGATAAACTACACAATAGCTCAGAAGATATGAACATTTCATCAGGAGCCATATATCGGCTTCTTCCTGATGTTAATTTCATTCATTTTCCCTTTCTTAGCACTTTAGACATTAATTTCAGGATTCAGGAAGAAAATGAAATATGGGTATTTATAATAGGACTTTTTTCTCCAATGCAGTAGATAGAGGTACAAATATGTTGACACAGACCTTTCTAGTTTAACTGCCAAAATATTAGAATACTGCTACACTTACTCATATTTGGTTTCCATATTGTGCCACGATTTACTTAACCACGATATACTGAAAACTACAATTAACTGGATTCACCCAGACGTAAGCCCATACCCAACAAACCACATTATGGCTACCATGCTGTAAATCCAGGAAACTTGTGAAAGAATATAGATCTCTTTAGAGAGGGACCAATGAACCCTTAAAGGAGGGGGGAAATTACTCAGCCTTGAGAAAGTGAGAACGGAACTCAAAATGATCCTATTTTGATTTTATTTGGTAGATCAGAAAAAAACCTCTTAATGAGCTGTTAAGATTCTGTTATTCTTCCTTACAATAATAATCCATTGCTCCCTTTCTTCTTGACTGTACCTACTGTATTTTTAGGACTATAAGATGCTCCAAAGTATAAGACACACCTAGCTTTTGGTGAGGAAAACAAGGGGGGAAAATCTGCCTTTGCCTCCCAGCAATTTACCTCCAGCAAATTACCTCCTTGCAGCAAAAAGCTTGGTCAGCTTCAGCACAGCCTGATTTAGCACAAGCAGCTGATTGGTGGTTAAATCAACTAAATAAAATCAGTTAAATACCGCCTATCAGCTTCTTCCAGGCTGTGGGGATCGCCACCACCAGGGGTGAAATGCTCCCGGTTCGGACCGGCTCGGGCGAGTAGGTAGCGATGGCGGTGGGCAGTTTGGAGAACTGGTAGGAAAAATCCCTGCCCCCGCCCCCCCATGCCCAACTGAGCCACGCAATCATCAGAGCCTTTTTTTTCTTTTAAATGGCTCTGATGAGCCAAGCTCTGACAATCCAAGCTCTGACAATCCCAGCTGAGTTGCCTGCTAATCAGGCAACTCAGC
>JANHZT010000684.1:243071-253726 GCA_032468215.1 Stegonotus admiraltiensis
CCGAAACTTTGCATTGTCCAAAACAAATATTTGGTTTAATATTGAAATGTTCACATAATAATCCCAAAGGTGCTTTTTTCTTCTTCTTCAAAATGGAAGAAGCTTCTTGGATGAGAAGCAAAACATCTTCAAGGAAAACTGAAGTCCAGTTGCCATTTGACAATAGCACCTTTGGGAAAACCATGACCTGAATGACTAAGAATCTCCATAGATATAATCACATGATAATTTCTTCATGCTTATGACAACTGGCATTGAGTTCTTGAAATAATTCTAAGACTGATTTTCCTCATTTTTAGGCATTATTTTTAGAATTCAGAATAATCCACTCCTCTTTAAGGAAAAACTAAGTTTTACTTACAAATTCCATCCTGTAGGTGTTCTAGGGAGTAGTGAGAGGTTGCAACATTGCTTTTGTATATTCTTACCTCTGTAAAATTACCACCAGATCTGTAATTTTTTTCTTACCCTTTTCTTCGAAGGTAGTTAAAACAGTTAACAAAAATAACAAAACTCTACAAAACTATTTTTTTTCATTTAAATTAAAAGGTCAAGAAAATAAGGTTTGGCTCTTTTTTTAGAATAGTGAGAGCTAAAGCTACCCATGGAACTATTTTCTATAGTTTAGGAGTAAAATAAATTCCTATTTTTTGTTTGTTTGTTTTGTTTTGTTATTCAAGGCTAACTTATAACTTGGAGTAGAATACTGCACTGAAACTTCCTTTAAACAACTAAAGTGTAGAGATGTTTTTCATAAAATATACCTCTGAATTTAACTAACCTACTGAAACTTCCTTTTAACAACTAAAGTGTAGAGATGTTTTTCATAAAATATACCTCTGAATTTAACTAACCTAGATATTTTTGAGGTTCAATTTGTGACATATGAATTTAGGAAAGGTATAAACATAGCAGAATTCAGAATATTCTGCTGCAAATATAAATCCTGGCATTTTCAACATTTTTCATGGTCACTTGATTCAGCTCTTTGTCTACTTAAGTCAGTGTCCTTAAATCTATCAATGCTTTGCAACAATTGAATCTCCACAAATCTTTCCTTTCCTTTCCTTTCCTTTCCTTTCCTTTCCTTTCCTTTCCTTTCCTTTCCTTTCCTTTCCTTTCCTTTCCTTTCGTCTTTGTTCTCCTTTCCTTTCCTTAACTTGAACTTGCATCTCACCTGTGCCAGTCCAATAGCTTCCTCATTATACCACATACAGTTTCCTATATATATATAATTTTTTTTATATAAGTATTGAATGAGGTAAAAATAATAGCAACCTACTGCATTATTTATATTCTTTTCTACAGGCCTCTTTTCTTCTGCTACTGAATTGAGAGAGGAACATCTGATAACCTAAACAAGCATTCTTTGAGAAGTGTTTTATATCTTGTTAAGATATAACAGAATCTCTAGGACATGCTGTATACTGGAACTTGCTTTACACTATCAAGCTTTGCTGATCACTCTGAGTAAATGTATTCTATTTGCATTTCTTACAAATCTTATCAAAGATAAACAGGTTAAGCAGGCTGGAATTCTATGGGCTTTCTTAAAGTGTACTCTGAGGCCCTGATCCAAGGCCCTTTGAAGTAAACACAGCTCTCTCAGCTAACTTCAGTGAACTTTGATGGCAAGCATTGCACATTACTTCAGTGAAAGAATCACTAAGCATAAGAATCAGTTTCAGTAGATTTTTCTAATGTCTTGAATCTTATCATAACTGCTTTCTATTAAACCAAATCTAGGGGCAGCAAAGTGAAGGGAAACTGGTATATTCACTGAAGAATATCACCATTTCTGAAGAAGTCATTCTACACACCGCCACAGTAGTATAAAATATGTGAAAGGAGACTATTGAAAAGAAACATCAAATTACAGGTAGTCCTCAGCTTATGACCACAATGGACCCCAAAATTTCTGTTGTGAGACAGTGGTTAAGTGACTTTTGCCCCATTTTACACCTTTCCTGCCACAGTTGTTAAGTGAATCATTGCAGTTGTTAAGTTAGTAACACAGCTGTTGAATGTATTTGACTTCCCCATTAACTTTGCTTGTCAGAAAGTCGCAAAAGGAGATCACATGACCCTGGCGTGATGCAACCGTCATATATATGAGTCATTTGCCCAGAGTTCAATTTTTGATCACATGACCATGGGGATGCTGCAATGGTCATAAGTGTGAAAAATGGTCATAAGTCACTTTTTCAGTGTCATTGTAACTTTGAACTGTTACTAAATGAACTGTGGTAAGTCCAGGACTACTTGTACATAAAAATATTTTGAGGTATTATATCTCTTATTTCCTGCAAACCAATGACTTGGTTTGCTATTATCAGCTGTGAGATGGGCCATAGGGTGAGCTGGGCTAGAGGCCCAAGATCCATTGCAGTGAGAACAATGCATTTTGTCAGCTCAAATGACAAAAGTGAATAAGTTCCGACAGTCATCCTATCTTCTACTAACACCTTCCCTGTTAGAGTGTCTGGTGAAAACAATCTGGGAGCATACATATTCAGGTTTTGACATAACCAATGTGCAACAACTGAGTAATGATAAGATTGGGCCTGCACACCATGCTAAAGCAAAATGTGATCTGCACAGTCTTTCCTTACTGTACAAATTGTAATAAGTAAGCTATGGTTTCACAATTTAGTCTGATTTGTAAATACATGAAATTGTGGTTTATTCAGTAACTCATGGATACACAGATTATGTGTGGCCATAATCTAATTTTTTTCTTTTTTCATTTGTTTCGTCTTATTGTTGTTATTGCTGTGTATTCTGGTAATCTGTTTATACTTTATACTCCTCTCAATCGGTGTTTTTAAACATGACAACTTTAAGATGTGTATATTTCAATTCCTAAAGGTCCCCAGCCAGCAGAATTCTCCTGGTGGCTGCGGACTTTCCCTGCTGGCTGGGAAACTCTGGGAGTTGAAGTCCTCAAATCTTAAAATTGAAAATTTTGAAAAACACTGTTCTAAATCAAAGAATAAAGTTTAGGAAGTGTAACAACATAAAATAAAGACCTCTGGATCTGACTTAAGAAACTGATTTAAATTGCCCCTTCCTTGCAGCATTTTACTCTTCTCACCACCATGTTGGCTAAACTGGACAGCCAGGGGACAGATAGGGAAACAAACTCACTTTTCACTCTCTTCCAGGGCTTGGGACTTTGCCTAAAGTCTAGTCCTTTTGCTAAAGGACATCCTCTGGAAATATGGTCAGGTTAAGAACTTGCCTAGTCTGCATGTATGTTCTTAGCTATGAAAATGTTTCAGGTTACACAAACATTTTTCAACAGTGGAATACTTGGCCTGCCAAAGAAGAAACAGTAGAGATTGCGGTGGAAGTTATAACATGGTTGGATTTATACACCATGGGGTTGGGTTTACACATGTCCTAAATCATAGTGGCTTCCTGTATTGTGTGAATCCAGCCAATTTGTTGCATTATAGTATATTGATAAACAACGGTTTCAAATAAATATGATATAGTGCAATTTGTGAAGCCAATCAGAAAGAAAACCTGGTTTGCCCTGATTACATTTGAAGGGAAAGAAACTTAACTTAATCAAGAAGTACGATTATGATCCTGAATGATCTGCTATAAACAAAAAAGAAACATTAAGTGAGTAGAATTATGTCAACTGAATTAATAAAAATTAATATAAGCCTTTTGGAAAGAAGAAAGTCAATTTTTAAAAAGTGGCTGAAATGTTGTTCTTAATACAAACTGAGTGGTCAAGGAGAACAAGGATGGAAGCACCATCTTGATCCTTCTCCCACCAGAGATCATGAGTGTGACCAATCCAGCTACAAACCTGTACCTAAACCTAAACCAATCCAGGCCTAAAACCTGCCTGAAAATGGTCCAGATAATCCATTTCCTCCATGTTCCTCTGGAGTTGTAATGCTTCTAGACTAAATTTGTCCAATATGAAGGGACCCAGCAATGGTTTCTTGAGTAGAGGGTAAACCAGTGTTTCCTTAAAAGAAGTCAGAAATACCTGTCTGACAAGAATGAATTCACCAATGCAACCCACTTGATACCTCCCAGACAGCCTTAACCAGCCAGCAGAGGCATGAATCTAATACGCAGGTAGTGGCATTTACATTTCACATGATCCTGGCCACTTCCTCAAATCCAGCAAAATCAAATCAGTCCCAGATAACAACTGGATAAATCAATTTCTTGGGATCTGCCCCATGCTTGAAATCTAACTATGAATAAATCTGACTGATTTTATCTTCTAAATGCCTGGAAAGTTCCTCCATGTGACCTTGGAGATGGATCTCCTGGTCAGCCTTCTGAAGGAGGGTCTGTGGACCCTAAACAGGGCCACTGGGCAGCATTCTGTGGACCTATAAGACCTGAGCGGTATCAACATTTCACTAGTCACCAGCATGAGGTAAACCTTAATAATGACTTTAGCCCATGTTCGATCAAGTTCATTCTTCGTTTTCCTCCAGTGGCACTCCAGGCATCTCTTGACCTTTTCAACGGTCTCAACTCTTCTGTGAACCACGGAGAAATAAGAGTGATGTGCCTGGAGAGGCTGCATAGGTGCGACTATGTCTAGAGCTCAGGAAGACTCCCTATTCTAGGCAGTTGCCAGGGCCTCAGCCAGATTGTGTAGTAGATCAGCAGGTAGTTTCCTCAGCTCTCTTTGAAACCCGAACAGGTCCATCAGATGCCAGGAGTGGACCAGTTGAGTGGCTGAAAATCTACATATTCTTATGTCCTTATTTTGATCTGTTAAAAAAAAAACCTAAATAGAACAACTCCCTAATCTCCAACCCATTTGTTTTTAAACAATCTTTTAAAAGTGAGGGTGAATTTTGTTCCTATTTATATCCTATTTAACTTCATGAAATCCCAGGAGATGATGCTTCTGCTTGGGAAATCCTTAAAGTAACTGTTAAAGCAATTACTCTGGTGTCCTCGATTTAATCTTTTAAATGTTTAGCACCAGCTCTGAGTCACGGCAGTTTACTAGGCTGGAAAGGAAAAGAATTGACGTCATCTTAAAATGCCACTGTGTAAATATACTCAATATTTACATGGCAGCCTAGCTTGCTAATCAGACATTATACATACTGGCTCCTTTGCAACAGTGAACTTTGGGAATTTGGCTCCTCAACTTTCAGCTGTGATTAAGAACTAATTTTAAAATGATACAGAGCACACTTTCTCTCACACAATATATTTAAGTTACTTAGCAAGATGTTTCCTTTATGTTCAAAAGCATCCTTCTAGTAGGAATGATCATTTGGAACACAGTATTCCCAAGGGAGACATCAGGTAAGGGATGTTTCGCACAAGAGAGGCTTCAACTGATAGGTAGCAAATGACAATCTAGAGGCTAGGGAGGGAGCATAAAAATAAGTGTTACCTTTTAACCTTGAACAATTCAGTGTATTTTCTAACAAAATAGCATTGCTAAAAGCAGATGGTCCAAAAGTCAGTTTTAAGGTGCTTTGTGTTAAGAGGCAAAGCAACAAGGCAACCACAAAAACATATGTTCCTTTTCATATCAGGCTCAAGTTCTTGCACGATACTAAAATAAACCTGAATTAAAGCAGGCAATTATTATGATTATGGCTGAATAATGGAGCCTATCTACTCTCTAAGAAATTATTGTTATACCATTATCGAAGGCAGGCTTTGTATGGCCATGATGAAGGTGGGGCAGTTGAACTAGCTGCCTTTTGGATGTCTGGCCCAGTGTAGGCCAACCTCCCTTATGTACAGCAGGCAAGTGAAAGAGATTTACAACAATGATTTTGCATAAAGTTCTGAGAATTCTAAGAATGAGACTTTTTTTACTCATCAGACCTTATACTAATGGACAGGAATACCTTGCATGTGTACAGACTCTTAACAAACTGCAGAATGTAGAAAATGATAGGTGCAACATAGGCAAGGCTAGTCTGCATGACCTCCCACTAGAGCTCAGGATCTACCATATTATTATTCCATTAATAGCAATAGCACTTAGACTTATGTACCACTTCATAGTGCTTTACAGCACTCTTTAAGCGATTCACAGAGTCAGCATATTGCCAACAATCTGGGTCCTCATTTTACTGACCTTGGAAGGATAGAAGACCGAGTCAACCTTCAGCCGATCAGGATCAAATTCCTGGCAGTCAGCAGAATTAGCCTGCAGTACTCCATTCTAAGCACTGTGCCACCACCATATTAATATTAATATTAATCTCAATATTAATCTCATATTACTGTCCAGAGCAGTGTGTGAAACAATTTTTGTGCCTATTGATAGGGAAAATAACACAGTCTTCTGGGGAATGTGGAGCTGCCTACAAAAAAGTAAAGTCTACATTGTGGACTTCGATATGTAACAGATTTGTAGATGGGGAAATAAAAAGGCTTCAGTAGATTCCAAATTTCCAGGCTTTGGAAAAATAATACCCAAGCCACAGCAGAAGCTATAATGGATGCTTTATGTCCCTCAGCAGTATTATCTGTAGTATATTTGGTTCCCAAAAGTACTTATCCCAGTTTGGCATTTTTATGGCTAGGTGCTTACTGATAGAACAGTATCTAGGTTGTCTGGAAACAGCATCGTCAATGGTATCTAGACAACTCTATGTTTGGGTGGTTGGGTGACTGTTATTTTCCTTTTGAAAAAACAGTTTAAAAATACTTCTGAAATCTATGCAAAACTACTGCAGGAAAATGAAAATCAAATACCAATTCAGCTCAAGCAAGCCCCGTTTCAGTAGTAGCTATAACTCTCCTCCTGATCTATCTTGAGTTTTTGCAAATCCTTTGGATATACAAAATAGGAATTTAGGCAGGTTAGCCAACAAACCTTGGGTATAAAGTGTGGTAATGCTACTCTGTTTTAACCACATTTTGATCCAAGGTCCAGCTTCAGACAGTGTGCAGGGTCATTAATTTGGCCTTAGAATGCTATACAAGCGCAACCTTTGACACAGCCTTCTGTTTGTGGTAAGCCTCGTCTGCTTAACTGTGGTTAATTGAAAAAAAATAGGCTGAATTTACATAATACATCAGCCGTTAAATCATTATTTACACACTGCGTTAGTAGTGTGTGGACTAAATCAAAAATAAGCCCAGAAATATTTTTTTTAGTAAATGGTGCAAATCCTATCATATTTTTGACATATAAGAAACCTTACCAATTCAAAAGGTTGCATTAATAGCTGTTTGTATGCATATTGCTCAAATAAATGTTTATTCTTGTTTTTTCAATCAAATCTGCATATGTATGCTCATGCAACTAAATCTGTTGCTATAGTACATGGCTGTGCTTTTGAATTTGACAGATATATAGAAAATTACTATTGTGCATATTATTTTGACAATCTTCTAATATTCTTAGAGATAAATCTCTTTGATTTTAATAGGACTCTGTCTTGAATATAGTGGATGGCAGTGTGGATTCTTCCAATTTAATTACCAAGAAGCAGTTAAAATATTTTTTTCCTAATCTGGCATCATCCAGTATGTTAGATATGGGAATTTCTTTGTTCATGGTGGTGGTAATTGAGTTTCAATCACAATAAATCTGGAGGACATAGTAGATTAGAGAAAATTTATAGAAAGCACATGCTTCAATCTTTAGGCTTTAAGGAATGCTCTAGTCGCATTTTCTAAAAAAAAAAATTTGTAAGTGACTCTTCCATCCTAAGGGATCATTTGGGTTATATGCTAATTAATGATACAGACATTAATTATACAGTCATTGTTTTTTTAAAGTCAGTGCTGAGCCTATTTTTTTTCCAGAGGAGGAGAGGTAAGCCCATCAGTGAACTACACAAAATAGATGAATGTGTACAGAAGCAGTCAATCACTTTGTTGGATTATGTGCAGCAAAGGTAAATTTGAGCTAAGGATGTTTTTAAGGGCAAGTTGTGTGAAGCTGAATAGGTATTATGTCCTATCAAGGACTCATTGTTTCGCAGATTCTATACTCAACAATGCCTCATTGTGATGGCAACAGGGAATGGTGCATTAAATACCCGGGTTTCAGACCCCCTTCACATTTTGGTGTCCTTGTCTGCTGTACAGACTTGGATATTCATTCTGTCCTTCGGTTTGGTTCCTCTGGCTGAAATAATGACACTGGACAGTTCATCTGGAATGAAACCAACCACTCTCAACTCCGCCTTTCTAGTTTTTCCAAGGTTCTCTTCTATTTAATCCCAGAATAATTAATCTAAATGAGTTTCTGAGACAGACTTCTAAACAGTTTTTACAAATTTGGAAGACTGCTTTTAGATTTAGATAAACTTCAATCTTGTATGTTTTAAGGACATTATTCTATTTAATTGGCCGCTTGAGAAAACCTGTTTCTGGGTACTCTGAAATAAAAAGAATCTATTTTTGCAGTTCACGTAGAAATATTTCTTGGAAGGATGAAGAAGCACAACACTGATTATGTGTTTTATTTGACATAGCTAATATCTAACTGAAGAAATCAGCTTTTCATCTGAAAGTATAAAGGTGAGTTCCTCTGCATAAAATGGGATTGTAATGTATAGATTTTGTGACATGGATAAAAATGAGGCCTAGGACAGTTAAATGGTGATTAATATTATTTTTGGCAAAGTTTCCTAGAGACAAGTGAGCTTAAAGAGAACTGTACATCCATGCAGACTATGTAATAAGTGTAGATTTGCAACTCTGAACAGGCAGGCTGGAAATGTTCCGTGTATTGGAAACCCACTAGAAGAATTAACATCTTCTTTGCCAAATAATATATCTTTATATTATATGTTATTATATATCTGTTTATAAACAGAATTATTAAACTATTTTTTAACAGAACAGGGGATATATGTGATAAGGAATTAGAATATAGATGCATAAACATCAATGAAGACTAATAATTATAGTTATAAATATGACAACTCTGTAATATTTCTGTAGATTTTAAATTATTAAATTATTGTTGGTAATTATTAAATTACCAAAATATTGGTATCTTTTATATATTTTATTATATATATATAATATAAAATAGAGAGAGAGAGAGAGATAGTTAGATAGATAGATAGATAGAGATATAGATATAATTAGTTAATTGAATATTTTATGGTCAAAGTACCAGTGTTTAAATAATATGATTATGAGCTAAAGTAGCTTTGTTTTGTATTTTTTATATATTACCGGTAATTCAATTTTGTGAGTGTTCATAATTGTTTGAACACTGTAAAGGTTTGGAAAAAAGAGAACAGTGGAAACATGTTAAGCTTATCATTATGTTAATGATGACAAAAAATTGGACTACAAATTGAAAGGACTTTCCATCATTATACAATAATTCAAGCAATGTATCACCATCAGTCCAGTCTGAAAAGGGGCTGCTTACAAATTTGGATCTCATACACTAGTTTACATGTCAGAATAATTTTGACTTAGTCATAAGAGGTACAGAATTGTGGGCTTTTTTACCCCTTCTTTAGTCTTGTTCACTTTGCCAACAATAACTTGGAAAGAGAACAAAACAAACATCTTTTAAATTATTTTGATCCTACTTCCAAAATAAAGGCAGCATTTAAATTCTGAGGAAAAGTGGACAGGTTTTGGAGTAGTCAACGGATTTGTCTTGGGAATTGTATTAAAAGCCCCACAACTTGTTATTATCTGAGATAAATTATCATCATTTAATGGTAATTATACAATTAAAGAGGTGCAGCCACTGAGCAGTAATTGCCCTAAACTAGAGCTACCATATATGGGTTATAAACTCCTGGATAACCCCAAGGTGACAACAAAAAACTAATGTTTTCTGTATATTTTGCTGACATTTGACAGCTGTCCATATTTTTGCAGCAAACATCTGGATAACCCCAAGATGTGCTAGCCGAAGAGCAATCTTGGAGACTTGGTATATTTTAATTCAGCTACAGTGCTGAGCTAAGATGTAAATCACAACTGATAAACTTCAGTGTAAAGATAAAGGCGCCTTCTAACACAGTAGATCTTTCTGTGCCTAGCAGTATCATTGCCATGTGCCCCCCCCAAAAAAAAAGGTTTTCCATGGAAAAAGTTTAAAGAGAGAGCTAATATTTTAGTTAAACAGAGAACCTTCAAAATGATTTCTTCTGTGTGGAGATTTTTACTTGTTTTGTAGAGGACAGAGGACCATTCAATCCTGTGAGGCCCGAAAATCATAAGGCTCAGGGATTTACCACTTCAAAGAGAATTAGTTCTGAGATGGCTCTGTGCTTCAAATTAACTGTGGTCTGAATAAATAAGAAGTAAGGCTGCAATGTTTGCTGTGAAAAGTGTGGGGATAAGCAGCCTAATTCTTTTTGTTTAAGCTCCATTCCACAGAGTTTTATGATGAAACTTCTATCATTATTAATATTCCAAGCTGCACTGCTCCTTTTCATTAAAACATCAATCAGTTTCATGGCCCTGAATGGCTCCAAAATAGTAAGTTACAAATGCTCCATAGTTGAGTAGGATGGGTTTATATTATCAAAAAAGAAGGAAATATAGCTCACTGGTTTTGCTATCTTCACCTATACCACAACTGCAGTAGTTTGAATTTAGATGCAGTCTGAAAAGAATTGCTGACATTGCTTAAAACATAAGTATAAACATGGATTGGATACATAAAATAGATACAAATAGAGGAAACTTTAGGACAGGGA
>JANHZT010000692.1:8422-20741 GCA_032468215.1 Stegonotus admiraltiensis
GGTGACCATTCTCTGGTTGCTTCCAGATGGTCTTTTAGCATAAAATTAATCTTGTTTATTATGGGACTTTCATGGAAAATTCAGAGTTGCTATCAACCTTCTCATATCAGACCTTATCTCCATTTTGCCTGTTTTTCTTTGAACGTTTCTGTCTAAATGAAATAAATCAAATCAGAAGGGCTGATTTTGAAATATATTATCTCTTTGGTGGACTTATGTTTCCCAAATATCAGAGGAGAGCCTAGTTTCAGTGAGAAGTCAATAATCTATTGTTAAATATATTTAGATTTCCAGGTTCAGGTCTCTGAACAAGAATGTCAAAGAAATTTGTAAACAGGCTACATATCAGGAGTCATTTGGCCTCTAACACATATACACATCTTATAGAAGCAATGGAGGATCCTTTCTTTTTTCTATAAGCTCTCACAACAGAGAGCTTTGTGGTTATAAAACATAGATGCAACATCATCATCATATTTCTTAATTTGTTTTCCTTTTTAATGTCATATTTTATATAGACTGCTGTGATCTTCCTGTATCTGGGTGTATGAACATTCCAAACTTCCTTTCTAATTGTGTATTGATATTTATCAGCATCCACCCTTAAAGTGCAGTTTTTCAGGATGTCCAAAAATCATCTATGCAGTAAAATCCTCTTGTAAATTGGGAAATACTGACTCAGCTACACATTCAAATCCTAGCAAAGTAATATAAAAATGTCCCCTTGTTAATCTACTGGTAAATAAAAATGTGGTAATTTATTAACCAACGTTCTGGGTTTTCCCCCTCAGATTTTGTGAGACACACTGAGAATATTTATTTGTTCTATGGAACAATAGTAGCACAAGCTTAGTAAAGATGAATCCAGCTGCTTTCCCAGAACTGCTGTGATTAAAATGCAGCCAATTAATTTGGAACCGGAACTGAGATTGTTTGCAAAGCAAATACTTGCAGTTCCTGTTTCTGAAGAATTCTTCTAGCGGATGATATTAGCTTCAAAATCATGTAATTAGGGAACTTCCCATGCCGCATAGCTGATGGTCATGGAGCCATATCACTACTTTTCTGTTTCATTTATTATGTGTTGCATGGGAAAGAAACAAAAGTAAGATTAAATACATTCAAATCTCACTAGTGTCAACAAAATTGAGCAATACCTTGGAATAGAAAGTAAAAATATATGCAAAGTCAGACAATTATTTACGTCCCATAAATAGTGTGCATTTATATGTTCTACCCTACTGTGTCTCCTTACTTGTAGCATAAGACTGCCAGATAAGACTGTTTGCAATTTTGTCATTCCTATTGGCTAACTATCTAGCCACACACTATAAGTAGTCCTCAACTTACGACCATAATTGACCCCAAAATTTATGTTGCTGAGAAATTTGTTAAATGAGTTTTGGCCCATTTTACAACTTTTCTTGTCACATTTGTTAACTGAATCACTGCAGTTGTTAAATTAGTAACATGGTTGTTAAATAAATCTGATTTCCCCATTGACTTTGCTTACCAGACAGTTGCACAAGGTGATGACCTGACCCTGGGACACCACAACCGTCATAAATGTGAGTCAGTTGTCAGGCATACGAATATAAATCATGTGACCATGGGGATGCTGCAGTGGTCTTAAGTGTAAACAATGGTCATAAGACATTTTTTTCAGTGCTGTTGTAACTTCAAACAGTCACTAAATGAATTGTTGTAAATCGAGGATTATCTGTACAGAAGGCTGACTCTCTAAAATTCCTTTCTTGGGGAACTCTGAGAGGTTGCCTTGTAGATCACTTGGGACACTGTGAGTTTAAGACAGTTTTTGGACTCAGAGTGTAGTGCTTATGAAAAGCATAATCTTCAATGTGCAAAGGTCACTTTTAGGGAATATAAAACCTAGTTCCCTTTAGGCATTTCAAAAATCACTCAAGATGTGTTTTATATTTTGGTTGCAATAGACAGCTGTGCCCCACCCATTCCCCATGACCACTGACTGTCTCTAACCTACTTGACTGCAGGCTTCATACTGAATATGAATATTAATATTAATAGGCTTGACATTTAACATTTCTCCAGTTACACATTAAAACTTACATTCTACGTTTTTTGATGTGCAGCATTTTGCTAGAACAAATTTCCATTGTCTCCTAGTCCCACAAATCTATCATTGTGCTGCCAACTGCTCTACTTTTTACCATAAATGTATTATCATTCGTATGTGAAGTACATTTTATGACATACATACAACAATAAAATGGACATACGTGTAGACACACACATACTATTCGATATATACTACTGAACAAACCTACATTCAGACTTCAATGAGACTGAAGATGGATGGTAATACTACAAAAACAAATCTCAAAACATAAAATATGCTAATTTTGTTTTTGTTCTGCTATAAAATTTGATCTATCAATAAATATTGCCTCAGTTCCAATGAAAATTCCCATTTCTTTTTGTAGTTGTCAGTAAAATTTATTTCCAAAATAGCTATCCTTGTGAGGGCTTGCACAATGGCTCTATTTAGTTAAAGTTTGAATAAAGTAGAACATTCTATATTTGAACTTTCTAAGCATTTTTGTAAAATCCACATACAGATTCAGAGTCATTTAATAAAACTGGTTAATAGTTATAGGGCAAGCAATACCCTCCCACCTCAATTTCTCTAAAATGCCACAAGAAGCACAAAAGTGGTCTGATAACAGAACTATTATTAGTCACAATAAATAAATGGCATCTACAAGGTCAGACGCAGAATACCGTAGAATATACACACATAAATACAGACTTCAACTATAGTTAGGGCTGCAGAAAAAACAACTGCAACCAGCTTGTCTTCCATTGAGGATCTGTATACTGCACGAACCAGAAAAAGAGCTGAGAAAATATCTATGGACCCCTCACATCCTGGACATAAACTGTTTCCACTTGTCCCCTCAGGAAATTGCTATAGGGCATTGCATGCCAAAACTAGATACAAAGATATTTTTTCCCCTGTGCCATCACTCTGCTGAACACACACCTAATTCCCACAGCAGTGTCTTAGGTCTAAAGATGTAGTAGGCTATATAGCTATTATCCTTCTCATTGTCTCATCTTTCTCATTTCTCATCTTTACTCATCTTCCCTATTGGTATCTTATGATTTATCACTTGTTGTTTGTATCTTATGATTAATGATTGTAACTATGATTTATGATCTATGACCTATCACTTTGTTGTTTGTATGTACACAGAGAGCTTATTCACCAAAGACAAATTCATTGTGTGTCATCACACTTGGCCAATAAAGAATTCGAATTTTAATTCTAATACTAATTCTAAATTAGATGCTGGAGATTACGTCGGTTGTTTTCATGACCAACTGATGAACATTTTGGACAAGGGTGCTACTATCAATCTGATCTAATAAGTCATTTATTAATACTTGTTAAAGAGGTTCTGAAAAAACAGGATTTGTACCTGAATAATCTAAAAACAACTCTCTCTTTGGCTAAGAAAACATAAAATGCCAAGTTCTTACCTGGTGCAGTTTTGTAAGATGCAGATCGGGTGGATGATGGAGGCACACTCTTTATGACAGGGTTCTGTGTTAGATGCATATCTTGTCTTTGTCTTTTTAGTTCCTCCTCTCTCTGTTGGGCTGCACGTATTTCTTCTTCTATCATGGACAAAGTCCTCTGCTTTTTTGATCTTAATTTAAAAGGCCCTACTGTCACCTCTGTTTCTTGCATAGCCAGAATGGAAGCTGTGCTTCTAAGCTCAGCTGCTTCTGAATATTTGCTAAAATAGCTGACTTCTGGCTTGACTTCTTCCACACTGACGACTTGGGTGGTGTAAGCAACAGGAGATGGCTGCTTTTCCCTGAGTGCAGAATCTTGAGCTGAAGTTGTCTTTGGTGTTGTATCACGTTTCTCTTGCATAGGAGATGACACCTGAGGTGGCTGAAACGTTGAACCATGCCGGTTCTCAGAATATGGTGCCCTGTTCAGCTCTTCTTGTTCCTGCCCATTAGATTGGCCCATGATATCCTTTGCTTGCTGATAATTCATTTTATTAGCCTGCTCAGTGATGGCTTGTTGAATAGCAGTTTGAACCAGGAGATCAGCCTGATATTCCAACTGCTCTTCAGTGAGCGCAGAGTTGACTAGTGGTGAAGGAGAATAAAAACCGTGCTCACTAAGTGACTTTGGAACATCTTGACATTCAGAAGGTGTGTTAGCTTGTGGAGTCTGGGGCAAGGAGAAATCAGTGAGGGAATTTTCTTGAAGGGGATTCATTGTTTCATTAGAGGCACCACTGTCGCTGATATTGTCCATGCTAAAGTCATTGGAAAGAGTTTCCAAAACAGTTGTATCCTGTGATCTGACAGACAATTCATCTAAACCAGAGTCTAGTTCTTCTGGAGGAGAAGAAACACTGATTGATTTTGAGAACTGATCTAATACACTCTGTTCATCATCCTTTACCACTGTAAGGACTGCTTTGGCACTTGTGAATTCATCATCATCTGACCATATCTTGATGGCCTGAACACACTTTGTAGAGTCACCATAAGAAGTCAGTCCTGTAGGACCACCAGAGATATTCTGACTAATGCTGTCATCTGAGATGAAGGACAGCTTCTCAGTATTTGTAGTAGTAGCTACCTCATTATTACCAGCTTGTCCATATACAGTCCCAGGTTTTGTAACAGAGGTTGTTCGCCGGTCCATTTGGGACGGACCTATTGGTTTATAGAATGGTTGGATAGTGAACATTTTAGGGGTCCCGGATCGCTTCAGGGCAGCTGGATTGTTTTGCTGATCTGAATTTTCCATTAACTGAAATTGTTTCCGAGCAGCTGAAAAATCTATTTGTTCTGTGACAATATCAAGTTTTTGATTTTTATCAGCTGAATCTGATGGTGCATAGGAATAGGAGGCATGCTTTACAGGCATTGATGGTGGTTGTTGTTGTTGTTTCTGTTTGCGTTCTTTGTACTTCTTGTGAGACTCCAAGTGTTCTTCGGCCAGCTGTTCCTCTAATGTTTTCTCTTGGGGTGGATTCCACCACTTTGTAGCTATTTCTGGATTTTTCTTGACAGCCTGGCTTCGGATGAGCTCTCGTCTCTCCTTTTCCAATTCTATTATTTCATCGGAAGGCCTCACTTTACGCACTCTGTAATTCTCTCCTGGATCCTCTTCCTCAAAAAGCTTAGATGGCTTTTTGTCTTCCTGAAATGCTCTAAGCTCAAACTTGGCTTCTTTCTTAATGGTAGCTAATGTTAACTCTCCATCCTTGGAAGACCTTGAGCTTGTGGAAGAGCATGGGCTCACTGGCACTTTCAAAGTGTCGCAGGGTTCCTCTTGCAATATCTCTACAAAATGGCCATTTGGTTTTAGCTTCCCAGATGCTGTATTAATTCCACTGTGCTCAAGGGTTGGAAGTGTTTGTCCTCTGACTTTAACGCCATTATGCTCACTGGGTGCTGGGAAATCATTAGTAATATGAACAGATGGACTAGAACCATCCACAGCAACAGATACGCTTCTCTCAGGAGAAGAGGAAGTCATCCCATTAAAGGGGTTATCAGGAGCAGAATCACAACAATTTGCTTCTAGCACCTCATCAAGATATTGGATCTCTTTAGCAACCTCACTGTCCAAAGATTCATGCCGTTCTTTCAGTCCATTGTGACTGGCAATTGTTGAAAGTAAGTGACTTTGATTGTCTGTTGCACATGTTGAGGTCCCGACTATGCTGTCTCTATGTTCTGAAACAAGGGCTTCGATTTCCATTTTGTCTTGTTCTGTTGTGCAATTACTAGCAGACTCCAAAAAGTTGGCACTAAAGTGGTCTTTCTCTTCTCTTAACTTTATGTCATCTCCATAGCATGCAGCTGATTTCTGAAACGGAAACAGAAGAACAGAAATCAGTCATTGGAACCTGTGTAAAAATTTTTTTCTAATACAGGATACCAAAAATATTTCTACATCATATGAAAAAACAAATTTTATCTAACACTTTTTTTCATGTGACAAATAAAGCCTCATTTTAATGATTGGGACTGCCACAACAGAAACTCAGCAAATTAATCACTACTCTAAGTATCTCCTGTCTATGCTCATTCTGATAACTACTAATTGTAATTTGCAATTGCTTGTTTTCTCACCAAAACTTTCATGTATATGTAGTGACTGTCATTTGCATTTAATTAAGAACTGAAAAAGCAATCTACATTTATTTGAAGATTTCATACTTAAACAGAGTCTTCCTTAAATCGATGCCTTCTGGAAATGTTGGGGCTGGTTAGAAATTTTGAGAGATGTAATTCACATATAGAGGATATCAGGGTCAGGAATGTTGGAGTCAAACATATTCAGTGGAACAGACAAGACATCTCCAAATCAATACACATCACTCCCTAACGCACACTATACACACATTATTTTTTCCCCTTCTTTCTGTAATTCAAAACTACCCTGCACTGTGGAACAAGGAAGACATTTGTCCAGAAACATAAATCTTAAAAACTTTTTAATGTGGTTTTCATTGCCTCAGTTTCATGTTAAATCACCAATATTAAATTTTCATTTATTTCCAAGATAAGCTCTAATGACTGATACACTGCTCTTTTTTATAAGGGTTTTTATTCTTTCAAATCCAGAGGAATGTTGGAAACAAGTTATGTACAGGTAAGTGGTATTCTTTGTAGATTTGAGAAGTAACGCTCCAAAAATTGAACAGAGTGAGAAAAATTCCACAGGGGAAGAGAAACCAGCAAAAGAAAGTTTGAGTGTGAAAATGGGCCAGATCAGGCCAGTAGTTGCAAAGACAAGAATTCCACAATATTTTCCCCAATGTATTCCAGTAGAAGCAGAAATGGTTTGAAATGTTGTTCACCACACTATTATTCCCCTCCTTACTCACATGAACCAGAGAGAAGCTGCTGTTAAAAATGCAGGACAGAATTCCAGAAACCATGCTCTGCAGTTTTTCTCTATCTGTTAGCGCCCCCCCCCCCAACCAAGAAAGATACATGGTGATCCTTCCAACTAGGTTTCTTTTTTGTTTCACACATATAGACAGAATCTTGCCAAGCCGAAGCACTCTACTACCTACATCAAGTATATACTCTGAGAACTATCATGGCGGGACTGTCTTCATCCTCTTTCTCTTACACAAACTATTTCACCTGAGAGGCCTTTTGTTCCTCTGGAATGCATACCCTCTCACCCAAGAATCTGGCCCACAACATTCCAACACACTATCTCTCCAGAACAATAGGTAGCTTCTGCCTTTTAAGATCAACCATCAACAATAAAGGAACAAGCAGTCAAGAGAAATACTTTGAAATAAATCCCCTGGTTTCAGGAAGATGCTTAAGGAGATTAAGATATTCAACGTACTTTACTGGCTTAGAACAGGAACCATAGTTTTCTTACAGTAGTTGTGGGGAAGATTCCATGTTAACATTGTTAACATCTACTAGCCTGTCCTGGAGTGCAACATTTTCTTGCTCACAGACCAGTTCTTTCAACTATAGTGGGGAAAACCTACCCTAAAGCATTTTGATTTTGCATTTCTGACTGAATATATGCTGTCAAAAATTAAATGAGTTAGGCCTTGCAATATAAGTAGTCTTCAGCTTATGACAATTGAGCCCAAAATTTATGTTGTTAAGTGAAAAACTTAAGTGAGTTTTGCCCCATTTTACGAATTTTCTTGCCACATTTGTTAAGTGAATCACTGTAATTGTTGAATTAGTAATACCATTGTTAAGTGAACCTAGCTTCCCCATTGACTTTGCTTGTGAGAAGGTCGCAAAAAAATGGTCACATGACTCTGAGATACTACAACCATTGCCAAGTATCCGAATTTTATTCACATGACCATGGGGATGCTACAACGGTCGTAAGTGTGAAAAACAGTCACTTTTTTCACTGCCGTTGTAACTTCAAATGGTCACTAAAGGAACTGCTGTAAGTCGAGAACTATCTGTAAAAGAAATCATCTTCAGTCACAAGCTGATTAGAGCTTTGATCTGCTTCTTTATGAAGGACTAGCAGGGAAAAATAATCTTCTTAAAGATTTGACTGGACTACAATGAGAATAATTACATAGATTTCTATAGATCATTAAATATATCAAATGCTAATTGACTAATATAATAGATATCTATTACTAGATGCTGGTAATTTTAAATTTAAAAATAGGCCTATAAAATGTTTTCTTGATGCTGATTTACAGAAGTAGCATTTATTTTTGTCCATTAACTCAGTTACAGTTCCTTTGATTGCTTCTACAAAACATAAAGCAAAGTTTCAAAGCTGAAAGTTCCTGCTTCTTAGTGTTAGCATTTGTGATTTGAAAGTGTAACTCTTAACAGCTAATTCAGTATTTATGATATAAAACTGCAAGCCTCTGCCATTTAAATAATGGTTACTATATTAAACTCCACATTTGTGCCACTAAGCAATTGTATATCATGGGGAATACAATTTCATATTCTTAAAAAATGCGTCCATATTTCTGATATACAATGGCAGCATTTAAAAACATGTAATATTCCACTTAATACCCTTGTTAACGGAGAGATCTGAAAATTGTTTGATTATGGAATTACTGTCTAAAATTACTCTCTACGTTTCTTCTCAAATATCTTTGTTTGATATAGGTAATTTCAAAAAAATGAGTTCTAGTTTTGCTCACATATACTTCAATTTCAAAATTATTTATTGTACAAGTTAAAACATAAAAATGAATAGTATAGTATCGTTGACTATGAAGGCTATGCCTTCAAGAAATTCATGAACAGCTAGGCTCCAGAATCCATCAACTAATATACTACATGGACTGATCACTCACTACATACCAGAGGAGAAGCAGCTGAAAAAAATAGACAGGCAATTGTTAGGCACACATTATTAGTTTGTGAGGGCTCACTGATGTATGTCAATCATCTGACAAACCCTGTCTCCTGTTGTAGCTAAACAGATCTAATAATAGTTATTAAATTTCATTCAGCATTAATGCTTGCATAAGAAAAAAGCCTTTGCATGTTCATCTTCCATGCAAGCCAAGCCATTATAGTTTCCAGGAACTCTGTATCGTTTGAATTATATCAGAGGAGACAAGGCATAATGAACAAAGAAAGTTACGGTTAATTAGAATTTTGTCCTAAATATAGTTTACAACCCCCCTTCAAAATTTGCTTTCAAATAATGGACGAAGACTGGGTTGGCAATTCTCAGATAATAAAAATTTCAGAAAATCTGGCAGTTTTACCCAGAGATTTTGTGGAAACACGTCATGAGATTAGGCAAGCTAAAAAGTTACTGGCAATTGTTAAAGTAATTCTTAACATTATTTTAAACTGGGTCACAATGCTGCTCTGCCAATGTCTGGTTTACGGGAAAACGTATTTGAGGTCATGCATGCCTAGACGATGGTTAATCCAGAAGAAGGAGCTGGAAGGAATTTTTATATACAAAATTTGAGAAAGATTCCAGAAAATTCTATAATTTAGTCCCCCTCCCCTCCCCTCTCCTCTAATCGTATACAACCCAAAATGTTACTGGTATCCAAACGTAGGCTTGTAAATGTCTGCATATTGGGAGGCCGTAATATTTGAAGAATCAAAACTATGAACAAGTATTTAATTTTTGTTCACAAAATTATTAATTTCTAAAATTAATTTTCAGTGGTGTAGACCAGTGGTGAAATGTAAAATTTGTTACTACTGCTTCTGTGTGTGTGGCTTGGTGGGTGGGAGGGTAATGTGACTGGGTGGGCGTGGCCACCTTTTTTTTTTTTTTACTTTTAAAAGCATTTTTTTCTACAACCTCTTCAGCTGAAGAGGTTGTAAAAAATGGTTTTAAAAGCCTCTGACGATCCCAGCTGAGCTGCGGGATCTTCAGAGACTTTTAAAAAAAAACTTTTAAAAGCATTTTTTCGGCCGAAGAGGTTGTAGAAAAAATGCTTTTTAAATTAAAAAAAAAGCTTCTGATGATCGCGCAACTCAGCTGGGCATGAGGGGGGCAGGAATTTTTGCTTCTGGTTCTCCGAACCACCCGCCATCGCTACTGGATCAGGCGATCTGGTCCGAACTGGAAGCATTTCACCCCTGGTGTAGACTCACCTGAAGGCTGGGAAAACATAACACTTCCTAAGCACAGAGAAAATACAATCCACATCATTATTTTAGTTTCAGCATAAAATGACCTACTAAAGAACAGCAGATGTTGCTACCTAACCTTGTTTACTGACATGGTTGATTTTATTTGCTTATTAAAATCTGATGTCAGTTTTTTTCACAATTTCTATTTTCAGCACACAAAGGGCAAAGGCTTCAAAAGTAATGATGGAAAGCTGCTACCAAAGAAAATCACAAATAGCATGATCATGACATCACTATCTCACATATAGTCCTAATTACCTACAATCGGGGCATGCAATATGACATTATATAATTGCTGAAATGTATGCCATTATTAGCATTAAACAGTCCTTGTAATTAAACATGTGTTTTCACAAGTTATACAAGAAGCTAATGAAAATAATTGCTGAAACTCTGGTGCTTTCTTTTTACCAAAATATGGCTGGGAGAGAGGAAGAAAATGAAACTGAAGGAATCCAGAAAATAAAGAACAGATATTTCAAAAATATATTTAGTATAGCACTGAATAAAGGGACTTACGATCGCTCCCTGATTCACGGCCCTTACACTCTTCCCAAAAATGACCAAAATTTGGGCATTTGGTAGCCTGCCACACTCAACACCATAGGAATGCTTCATCTCCCTTGACCGGTCTATCCTCCCATCATCTATGCTCTTATCTCAGATAAGGCTTCTAGGAATGATTGCAGCTTCATGCTGTAGCTCAAGAGCTATGGTGTGCCAAGACCTCCTGAATCGCTGTGTGGCAAGCAGCCCCAGAGTTGTGTAGTCTGAGGAGCTTGTGACCCGCAAGACAGGATACAGGGTGGCCAAAAGGAAAGAGATGGGGGGGGAGGGAAATAGCCAGAGGAAGTTGAAGAAGAGGTAGTTGCTAACTTTACTGAGGTTTGGGGTTGGGAGAGACCAAACCCAGAATGGCTTGGATTGAGGTGATCCTCGTCTAACTATTAGCCGAATTATGTCAACAATGGCAGCGGGGAATGTTGGATAATTGTCACTAAGCAATGTGGTCAAGTGACATCGTGCTTTATGACTGCATCACTTAGTGATGGAAATTCTGGCCCCAATTGTGGTTGTAAGTCAAAAAGTACTTGTAAATTGCATTATGGAACTGTTTTAACAATATCAAATATTTGTGCATTTGATTATTAGAGGGAGTTTACATTTGTACTGATGGATTGCGTCATATTTATATGGATAAAATAAGGATGTGGAAGATGAAAGGATTAAACAACTGTGTAGGCTAATATTTGTAATGGATAGTCATAAATCAACTGCAACTGAAATTCAGTAAGGCAGAATTGCTAGTGTTTGGTAGAAAGAAGTATAATAAAAAATAAAGTAGTATAAAGTTAACTTATAACCAAAACAAAAATAGCTGGTAAAGTTTAAACCAGCAATAAAAATAAAAGAGCACAACGGAATAGTGATGGTAAATAATCATGTCCTGAAAGTGCTCTGGAAAATTCAACCCCTAACAGGTTTTCATAAAGCCACTACCTAGCCTCATTCTAAACATCAATAAAATACCGTAAGAATATATCTATTGTGAGTGAAAAGAAATACCTTGGTTTCGGAAATTACTCCATGCATGTCAAAGGATTTACATATGACCAGTGGGATTACTACTTTTCTTTCTGAATTTTTTTTAAAAAAATTGTACAATTCATATCAGTACTTTTTTTTGAATATCACCATAGTTTTCAAATTTTTTGACAATGTGGGTGGTGGCAGTGGTGGGATTCAGCCAGTTCGCACCACTTCGGGAGAACCAGTTGTTAACTTTCTGAGCAGTGGTTGTTGGAAGAAATCATTAGGGCAGAGAACCGGTTGTTAAATTACTTGAATCCCACCACTGGGTGGTGGGCTGTTGACAAGTCAGAATAAGTTATGAGTCTCTTTAAATCTCAACTTGTGTTGTTCAGTCCAATAGATGATAGAAACTAGTTCATAAAAGTGAAACTACATTTTCTTCTTTCAAGTAATGTAAGGATACTGGCAATTTTTTTGGCATGCTACTGGCATATATGGGCTACAGTATATGACAAATATACAAGATATTTGCCTTGTATATTTGGCCTTGGTAGTACAGTGGACTAAAACACTGTTATTAACATCTGCAGCTTGCAATTACTGCAAGTTCAAATCTCACCAGGCT
>JANHZT010000692.1:44446-57194 GCA_032468215.1 Stegonotus admiraltiensis
AGCAATGGGTGATTTATTGTTTATGTTTTTTTTAAGTATGTTTTGTTTTTAAAAAATAAAATATTATAAAAAAAAAAAATTTGACATGCCCTATAACCATGATGGCGAACCTATGGCACAGGTGCCACAGGTGGCACGTGGAGCCATATTGGTGGGCACGCGAGCTCAACTCTGGCACACATGTGTACGCGAGCCAGTTGGTTTTTGGGCCTTCTGGGCCCACCAGAAGTCAGGAAACATGCTGGGGGGCTGGGGAAGGCTGTGTTTGCCCTCCCCAGGCTGCTAGAAAGGCTCTGGAGCCTGGGGAGAGTGAAAAATGGGCCTACCGGGTCCACATGCCATCACATGCCAAAAGCGGGGGGGGGAGCATAGAATTATGGATGTGGGGACACATGCATGTGACCCCTCCGTGTTCCCCCCGCTTTTGGCATGCAATGGCAAAAAGGTTAGCCATCACTGCCCTATAACATGTGCACCATCTTAGATTAGGTTAGATATACTGTACCAAATGGTAGAACTGTGCTGAAGCTGCTATAAAAATATTTAACATGAATTTAACTATTTTGTACAGAAAATTGTGAACTTTCATTACTCAGATTTCCACAAAACCAACCAGCCAATCTGGTTTTGAATATTATGTGAACTTAATCCTTATAATTTATTCACTAAAGCAGTTAAAACAAACCATGGCTGGATATAATAACATGTAAACAGAACAGTGAATAAATAGTCATTTTTCTCGTAATGTCAGATTTAGAATAGCAGTGCTGTTGTAATATAAAATGTTTTCAAACTTTCCTGCAAGGATCTGTGTCAAAGAGGCTACATGAGGCACTCCAGCCATGTAAAACAACAGTTTCCTGTCATCATTATCCAGGACACTCTAAGGAAATTCTAACATTTCCTCTAATTTGGTTCCTTCCCTCTACCACCCAAAAAAATTCATTAATGCTGCATCCGTAAAAGGTTATCCCACCCAAACTAAGGAAGTGTAGGTTTAATATGTCACACATTCCCACATCTTAACAAAACCATGCTGCACTGTTTGTTTTAATACGTTAGGAACGGAATCTTTTAATTGTATTCCCTTGTGGTTATGACTTGATTTTTTCTTTATGTCCGGGGGCTGTGAGATTTAATTATAGCCAAGTGATTTTTCCATTAAGAAGACTTAAGGGATTAGTAACCTATATTAAAAAGAAAAACTCTCCTTGCTGCAGCTATTTCTTATTGCAATAAGAGAAGCAGAAATATGAATGCAATGAGTTCAACATTGCCTGATTTGAAGGTTACAGAGCTCTGATGTGATATCTGATGTGTCAACGTAATTTCAAGATTTGACACAGAAGTGGATGTAATACAGCTTTACAACTTTATAAACTTTAGCTGGTTTATCATCTCAGGAATGAGAATATAACCACAGTTTTCTATAGGATAGCCTGATTGCATAATACAGTTAAATTAATTTGCCTTTCTTAATAGCTAAACATAAAAATCTTTACTACTAGAAGAGAATATATATAGGTTGGTCGAACTACGGAGTCCTTAGTGCTCTTTGAGCTTGGTTGTTCTCTGGCCTTCTTGCACTCATACACATGTACATACCCACTAGTGATCTCCTTCCTGGGTCTCCTTGTGCTTACACACTTCTTGCTCTTCCCCCGGCCTTCCTGAACTTGTGCCACTTGTACCACATTGCAGCATCCCCCACCCCAAATTTGCACACAGCCTGTGCTGGGTCTGCTACACAATCCTGCTGCAACTCTACACTCCTTACCTGGCACTCCATCCACTTCTTGCCTAATGAGCCATATACATTTACATACCCATATTCATGTATTGACCATTTGGAGTTACAACACTGAAAAACGTGACATGGCCATTTTCACACTTATGACCATTGCACCATTGCCATGATCATATGTTCAAAATTCAGATGCCAGGCAACTGGTTCATATTGATGACAGTGGTTTTCTCCTGGGTCATGAGATCACCTTTTGTGACCTTCTGACAAGCAAAATCAAATGGGAAACCAGATTCACTTAACAACCGTGGTTCTAACTTAACAACTGCAGTGATTCATTTAACAACTGTGGCAAGAAAGGTCATAAAATGGGGCAAAACTTGCTTAACAACTGTCTCACTTAGCAACAGAAATATTGGGCTCAATTGTGGTCATAAGTCAAGGACTACCTGTATTTTGAATTATGATAACTGGAACTGTCTGGGTTGTTTTCGTTAAATGTTGCAGTGATATGATGTCATTGCTTAGTGATGGCAATCCCTAGCCAACTACAGTTGTAACCAGAGGACTACCAATCTATATATATAAAAGCAAAATACCACTCACACATCATCACAAAATCTCCAGAACCGTAAAGCTTACAAACTTGAAATTTGCCACGTACGTTCCTCTTGGCTTCTAGGTGCTCACTAAGAAACAATTTTTCAAAATGACCATCAGAGCATTAGTATTTCCTATATTATTATTAACATGCTCTGATGCTAAGGAGTTCTACTCCCCCTCCCCACCTGAAAAAGTTGTTCCAAATGTAAAAACAAGCAGAGGAGAGGAGTTTCAGTTTCAGTTTTACTTTCAGAGCAGCAAGCAGGGGATAGGATAGGGGAGGCTTCTGTGGGGCAAGGCTGATGGAGAGAAGGGGAGAGGAGAAGCCGATAATAACTACTCATTAATTTTCAAGCTGTAAGTGTCGATTTATCAAGCCCGATCACATAGTTTCACAGTGGAGCACAGGTATTCAGCTAGTACTTGATAATAATGGTAAGACTGATATCCTGATTTATAGCTAGAGATTAATCCAAAAGTTTTCAGTAGGGATGGGAAAGAAGCACAATACTCATGGTTAGTCAAGTAATGCTATGTCAGTCCAATATATCATGATTTGTTCGAAACAGCTAGATGGTAATCACAGTTCTTCTAATTATATGTTACACAATGGTAAGTCACAAATGACATATCAGAATATTACCCAATCTAATAATAATAGCAAAACGTATGCCTATCTTTTGATCTGAATGCTGTATTGAGCTCTCAAAGGAAAGCCAAGATATATATCTCAGTACTCAAGTTCATCCTATATTATAATAGCTACAGGTTCAGATATTCTTCTTTATGCTAATGTAATGCATATGTAGAACCAGACATTTTTAGGCAACTTTATTTTTGTACACAGATATGCAATCTTTTTGTAGCATGTTAACACCACATTAGCTAGCTTGTCCTAACAAGCCATAAGTATTCTATAAAACATGTACCTATAGCCTAAGGATTACAAACCAAATATTGACAAATTGCTTTATTTATTTATGTTTCCTGCCTTTATTATTTAAAGGTAATACAGTAGGAAACAAATTTAACCCAGCTAAAATTTCTATTAAAATGCCATGAGAAACTACATGGAACAGTCACAGAAAATATCGAACAATATTCAGAAAATTTTATGTATAGATTGTACCTCAAACTTATACTGTTAGGTAGTACTTACAGCAATATCTCACCAATGTGTTGACAGGAATGTGGAGAAACTGGATGATATTTCCATGTGTGGTAGAGGGGAGAAATTCTGGACACACCTCTATAACAAATGCAGCAGTAGACTGCAAGTCAAATCTGTATCTGCTATTTTTAAGAGCAGATAAGGATGTCCTACTTAAGGAAGCTTTCAGCTGAATACAAGATAAAGACGCCTTTGACCAAATGGGTATGTCTACATACTTTTCTTGGCAACAATAAGGAAATAATTTCTCTTCATATTTTCACGTTTACAATACTTTTCTCTTAGGTTCCCAAACTTGTCAACGTAGTCACGTCAATGTCATAGCCTATATTTTGAGATTACTGCTTTAGTTGCTAGAGGGCTTCTATGTCCAGTTAAAAGCATACGGTATCATTCAGAAGTATTACATGAAATTTTGGACAATCATATGAGATTTCATATTTGCATTAATTTTTATTCCCCCATATGGTGAACCAATGCTTCTGGTATCTCTTTTGAGATGTAGCTTTCTATGGACATATGAGTGAACTGTGATTTTAACTGGCACTGAACCATGAAATAAGTGACCAAACACTCTAAAATTGTTTGGAAGACACTCTAAAACTCACAGCACTAAATGCTCAAGTAATTCAATCCCTGGCCTAGTCCCCTATGCCCCTCCCTTCATTCAAATAAATTTTCCATCAGCTGTGACACTTTGGTAAGACCTGTTGCCTTAAAGACCTTCAGAATGAGCACAGCACACAAAGTGACATTCTGAGGATAAGTGCAACTTCTATATTGCCTCCTCCCTTCCGCCTTTCCAGCAATATTAGATTACAACTTAGCAACAGCAAGGGTGGAGGAGGAAATTCCTTTCTTCTCACCTTCCCAAACAGCTTTGGGTTTTTTACACATTGCTGTACAATGCATACTTATTATTGTTTTGGGGACTTATAGCAACACTACCCTTCTCTTACTAATTTGTTTTCTAGAATGTTTTTAACTGTGTAAAGAAAGAAGAGTCCTATGCATAGGAAAATTAAACTAAGAATTATATATTCTACAACAGCAAACACCTACAAGTAGTAGTTTCTAGAACTGCTTTCCCTCCTACCGCTCCTGTGTCTCTCTCAAAAAATTACGCATAGAAACAGTAGTAACAAAATATATCCTCCATTGTTCTGTTTGGCACCTACATATGCACGTATAGGAGTGTGTGTGTGTGTGTGTGTGTGTGTATCCACACACACATACAGCATACACACACACACACACACACACATATATATCTTGGACTAATATATATGAACAGTTCTCTCTACAGTTTATATAACAGTATTATATATATGTATATACTCTTATCTATCTATCTATCTATCTATCTATAAGACACTACTGTTCATATATAGATTACACACACACACACTCTCTCTTTCTCTCAACTTTGTTTCTTTTTTCTGTAAAAATGAATATAGATGCCTGTACATATAGGAATGTAGAGGTTTAAGCTGTAGCAACCACAGGGTTTATTCTGAAAATACAGAATGATAGCATTTTTGCATGCATTAATTCTGCATCCTTAAACAGCAATTGTCTGTTTGGAAATGATCTGAACATTTATGAATGTAAAGTTTGAAAATGGCATGTGTTCTTACTTCATATAGTCACAAAGACTTTGCTCAGTTAATCTTGATTATATAGTATCTGGGATCTTTGTCCTCCTGCAGGTGGTAAATTGCAACGATCACACAATTTGTGCTTTCGTAAGACAATCCCACTTCACATAGACTATCATCTACTTGGTGAAAGAAGAGATATGTTATGTCAACACTATCTTGAGAGCCAGTGTATAATTGTGAAAAGTATTATGTTGTGGTCTGTTCAGTATCTCACCCTGGAGCCTCTTTCCCTACTGATCTCGGTAGGCATTTCAGAAAAACTTTAATTTTACTTTATTATATAGTGAAGAAATGAACAGATAACTATTTTAAACAAATTATGTTTTAAAAAAATGATACCATATCATTTTTATGATACTGTGCATGCGCACGCATCTTCCCCCGGCCAGTTGGTCTTCAGGTCTCTACCGTGCATGCGGATGAGGGGAGTGTGCGGGGGCCATATATGCATGCTTAGGGGGGCAGGGTGCATGTGTGGGGCCAGCACATGCATTGCATTTTGGGGGTTCGGGCGTGCACACGTGCACTTTGGGCACTCGGTCCGGAAAACGTTAGCCATCACTGCTATATGCTAACTGCGTGATCCAGCAAAATACTCACTTGAATTAAGGAGGCCTATGCCTCTTGTTTGCATCCTGTCAGTGCCTCACTCAAATGCATACTTTTCTTCCTCCCCTTCCTCCCCAAACATGTTGATGTTAATAAATTCTATATTTAGAATAGTGTATCTAGTGAAGTGAGCATAATTTACAGAAGTATATGATATGTTAAATTACTTAGCCTTTTGCTAACAAGGCTGCCTTTCTACAAATGGAAAAACTGTTTTTTTTTCTTTCTCTATGTAGCCAATATCCCAACTTGTGGTCTGTGAGCAACAGCACCATCTCACCCGTTTCACAGTCAGGCGGGATGTCCAGCGGGATAGGATCCCAGTTTTTGCGAGGCTCTACAACCCACTACCCCACACTTCCTCATTCCGTCGCTACAACTTCTTCGGGCTCTCCCCTCTATGACAACGGCGCATCCACAGATATTGCTGACAATCAGTATGATGCCTCAGTGCATGCTAGACTTGCCTCCACATGGACTCCCGTCACGACTCCTTCTATGTAGGAGACTCCTTCTCCTTTTCTGATGGTCAAAGACTTTCTAGTTGCTATAAACTGGGAATCCGCTGAGAAAGTTCCAGGAGTTAGAGGAATAAGTCTTGACGTATATTAACGGTAAAGTAACTGCACTAATCGCTTGATGCTC
The DNA here is from genome assembly GCA_032468215.1 of Stegonotus admiraltiensis. NCBI lineage: Eukaryota > Metazoa > Chordata > Lepidosauria > Squamata > Colubridae > Stegonotus > Stegonotus admiraltiensis. The sequence continues at coordinate 50,880 of JANHZT010000692.1, forward strand.
CTTTCAGTATTAGAATGTATTAGTAAATGGTACAGACACCTTATGGAAGCTGTAGGAATTTGTCTGGTGGTCCAGATCCCAAAGGACATGGTTACCACCTTCTTTTCTACCTCTGCAGCCTTGAGGGCTAAAATTGTTACCAAGCCTCTATTAATGAGTGTTCAAAGCATCACAAAGAGATCCTCTAATGAGCCGTTCTTGACATTTTTAAAAAAAAAAAAATTCAAACTTTGGTAGAAGTCAGCTTTGCCAACATCACATTAGGGATCTCGTGATTTTTTTTTGTTCTGTTCTGTTCAGTGTTCTTTTTTTTTTAAAACAGTATTAAGGGCCGATTTCTACCATGCATCATACTTGACAGGTTTTCATTGATGAATGTATAAATTGTTTCCGTTGAAAAATATGATGTGCATATTTTTGTTTTATTTGATTTTTGCTGGCAGTTTCAGAAATATAACTGTGACTTGCATTTTTATTCCTTGAAGGCTGAGATTATGCATACACTTTCCCTAAGCAATACTTTATTATTTTCCCAATTAAAGGAATGGACAATCAGTGGCTCCAAGCCTGGTTTTGTGGCCCCAAAGTTTGTTTTCGTCAGTGTTGCTAAAAATCAACAGCATGGTTTACTAGGATTCTGAGTAAGAAAACACACTCAAATTGAAATTTTAGCCCCATAACGTGCCTAACCTAGTTTAACAACCAAAGGCAATCATCCAATACCTTCCAGCAATTTCCTTTCAGCCACTTGCTTATGAATGCCCCAGCTAGGACAGTTCATTACCTCCTCTTTGATCAGATAGTGGCAATGTTGAAATTCAAAAATTTTCCGTACCGGTTCTGTGGGTGTGGCTTGGTGGTCATGTGACTGGTGGGTGTGGCTTGGTGGTCATGTGACCAGGAAAACCAACCATCACACTTTACACAAAAATAACACAAAAGCTACACAACTGACTCATGCACAATACAAAAGCAGCTGGACTTCACACAAAATGGCCCCTGCAACAATCAGGAACCTCACAGAGTCATAGAGAGGTCAAAAACAAACTATCATACTTCACACAAAAATACCAGTTCGGGCAATAGGTAGTAAAAAAATGCTTTAAAAAATATTTTACTTTAAAAAGTAAAAAAAAAGTTCTGACGATTGTGCGGCACAGCTGATAGTCACAGCTGATTGTCGGAACCTTTTTTTTTTTACTTTTTAAAAGTATTTTTAACTACCTATTCGCCTGAACCAGTAGTAAAAAAATGTTTAAAGAAAGTAAAAAAAAAGTTTCGACGATCGACTTTTTTTTTCTTTTTAAAGCATTTTTTTACTACTGGTTTTGGTGAACCAGTAGCATTTTTACTACCGGTTCTGGTGAAGTGGCCTGAACTGGTAGCATTTCACCCCTGGGCTAGGGAGTTAAAGAGAAAAATAAGTGCGGTATGCCTCAGAAATTGAAGCAACCACTTCATCCTTAAAAAAATGAACAGCCCTAATTATCAGAGCTTGGTTTTGTTGTTTTCTCTGTTAGGGATTGTCAGGGGAAAAGCGAATACATAAAGCCATGAATTTCTGCTCCAAACTTTGCCATAACAGTGAATACTGACTGTGACATCACTGGTACATCCTTTCCTTCCCTCTAAGACAGAGGGTGCTATTCAGCAGGTTCTGACAGATTCTGGAGAACCAGTAGCGGACATTTTGAGTACTTCAGAGAACCGGCAAATACCACCTCTGGCTGGCCCCAGAGTGGGGTGGGAATGGAGATTTTGCAGTATCCTTCCCCTGGCACGCCCACCAAGCCACACCCACAGAACCGGTAGTAAAAAAAATATTGAATTCCACCACTGCTCTACGAGTACATATTTTTTAAAACAAAGTTGTGTACTTTCCCCCCCAAGGGCACTATCTGCTTAACTTGGAAGGTCAAAAATTGTCTGTCTCACATGGTGTGCTGTATGTTGACCTAAATGCCAATTCTTTTAAAATATCTCTATATAATTATCCTTAAAGAACAGTTAAAAATTATGCACTAATAAAATATGTGCCTTAAACTTTGCAGTTTACAGATTTAGGCACAACTCTGTGCTTATTTCATTGTGCTAACTTGACATGACAATCTAAAAAGTTCTTTTCTGTAAAACAAATGAAGTTTTCAAAATATTAACTTTTTTTTTCTTAACGTGTGTCTATATAAAGTTTTATTCTTGTACAGTGCAATTGTGTGTTGAGTGAAAATAAGTTTGATTGTGTTTTGTGGGACTTACTCCCAGTAAGGATTGTAGCCTTATTATTAATTCAGTGTATTTACATATTGTAGAAGCCTTTGCCAACAAGCCAGTTTGAAGTAATATTATTTCTTTCTGTAAGCAAATGGAGAAACTATCAAAATGCATTTATTTCCTTGCTGTTATGCACAGAACCACATGGAGCTTGTGTTTTTCCTGTGTGTAGGAAGCTGTCATGTCTGAAGCCTTCTTTAATTAGTGGTTTGTAAATACTGTCACTCAAAGGACTGTTACATAATAAAATATATTTTTAAAGACATTTGATTTTAATAAGCTTGAAGCCTAGTCATAAGTAGGAAGTGCATATTTGTTCCCCCCCCCTAATTTATTTTAGCAGTGACCTTCAACGTTATATTTATTTGTTAGCAAATGCCTTTCTATATATGTATATGCTCTGTTTACTGTAGAATGTAAGATTATCATCTAGGGGACCTGTTTGTAGGAACAAAATTCTTGACTGTCAAAATGATATTTAAGGTTGGCACAGTGGTGAAATCCAAATTTTTTTACTACTGGTTCTGTGGGGTGGCTTGGTGGGCATGGTGTGGCTTGGTGGGTGTGGCAGGGGAAGGATACTGCAAATTCTCCATTCCCTCCCTACTCCTGGAGGAAGGATATTGCAAAATCTCCATTCCCACCCCACTCTGCGGCCAGCCAGAGGTGGTATTTGCCAGTTCGCTGAACTGCTCAAAATTTCTACTACTGGTTCTCCAGAACCTGTCAGAAGCTGCTGGATTTCACCCCTGGGTTGGCATCCTCAGAAGTCTGAGATCAAGCTCCAGATCAGGCTGGGGTGATCATGGTGAAAGAGTTTAGTACTTACAAACCAGTAGTAGCAAAACCATTGCCAAAAATAATTGCCTTTTCTTGATATGTTCCTTTTCACTATGTAAATAAACTCTTCTGTTTTATTGTGCAAGTTGAATCTTGTAAATTATGTGCATTACATTGTGCTTTCTGTTGGGCGTTAACAAAAATGTACTTTTGCTTGCGTGTTTCCATTTTAACTATGCTCAGTTCAATTGTGAAGTTTCTTTTGTAAAGCAACAATTTAGTTATTACTTGATAACAATATCATATATTGTACATGTAATGAATCGTGACACAGACTTGATAGCTGGTATTCTTTCAGAAAAGCACAGTGTAACTGAGATTCAAAGAATTGTACATTAATCCGAATTTTTAGGTTGGTTTCTATTGCATAAATCTGATGATTTGTATACAGGTAGTCCTTAATTCACAACTGTTGGTTTAGTGACCGTTTGAAGTTACAACGACACTGACAAATGTAACTTATCACTGGTCCTTGTACTTTTGACTGTTGTAACATCTCAAGGGTTCAAGTGATTAAAATTTAGGTGCTTGCCTATCGGGATGTATTTACAATAATTGTAACATCCATGGATCACCTAATCACCATTTGTGACCTTCCCAGCTGGCTTCTGACAAGCATAGTTATTGGGGAAGACAACAGATTTGCTTAACAATTGCATGATTCATTTAACAAATGCAGTGATTCGCTTAACAACTTGGACAAAAAAGCTATAAAATTTGTCTCAGCTCACTTAACCACCACCTTGCTTAGCAACAGAAATTCTGGTCCCAATTGTGGTTATAAATTGAGGACCACCTCATTGGGCAGGATATGTACAGACTATTATAGAGGAAAATCAAGGTAAGACTTTCCAACCAGTATTTAAAGTTTAAGCTAACTTTTTTTTTTAACTGAGTTATTTTTATGATGATAGTAATAGGAATTAATGCAACTGGCACAAGGGTATATTTGTGCAAATGCTCCTCTGGACTACAATTGCCACCCGCCCCTTGTGATTCCTTGAGGAGCAGATGGCAGCTTTTTTTGATTAGGAAGGTGTGATAAATGCATCTAGTTGCACCCGTGCCTACATCAGGGGGGCACTGCTTACAATCATGTATTCCCTAATCGCCTCTTAACTGGACCATTGTAATGTAGACTACATGGAGCTGTCCTTGAAGAAAATTTGACTGCAGTATTGGATGCATTATATATGGTGCTTATATATCACCATTTTGGCATGAACTACACTGTCTCCCTGTAGGCTTGTAAGTACATTTCAAGGTGCGTGTTGTCAGTTTTAAAGCCCTTTATGGTACTGGGCCAGGTTACTTGGACTGCCCATACCCAGTGATTTCTGCCTACCCAGTAGATTTAGCACAGTGTGCAGGCTCTGGGTCTCCTCAGTGAACAGTACCTTCTGGTGCGTCCTAGAAAGCCTCTTTACCTGAATATGGCTTCTGCCTTAGGGAACATCTGTTCCCTCCCCCCAGAGATTCAGATGACACCAACCTTGACCTTCCAGAGTGTTATGAAGACCTCTGAAGACCATAACCTCAGGCACTGTGCTAGGATAGTAATGGAGCTTAGCATATATGTGGGGTGAGGAGACATTACAGCAGTGGTGGGTTGCCCCTGGTTCGCACTGGTTCTATAGAACTGGTAGTAAAACTGGTGGGAGGCTCCGCCCACCGACCCCGACATCATCAAAATGCTTCTGCGCATGCGTAGAAGCTTTGCGCAGAACAGCGCATGAGCACACGCACGACCCCATTGCAAACTGGTAGTAAAGGTAAGTAGAACACACCCCTGTATTACACTAAGGTGTTTTTTTAAAATAATGGCCTCAATTTAGTTACTTTTCATTCATCTGATTGTGTGTTATGTCTTGCTGCCCAGAGTAGCTATATAATACATTTAGCTAGCTTTATAAATTTATATAACTGCCCAGAGTAACTATATACTTTTGTTAAATGAATGAATGAATTTATATTCTGAATCTTCATCATTTTCCTACCTAACTTATTAGTATTTTGAAATATATAAGAAGGGCTCCATTAAATAAGTACATCTGCAATAAAGGAGCAAATTGTGAAAAAGAAAATGAAAGTGCTTAAAGAAAATGAGATGAATTCAAGCAACAAAGTAAAGTTTAATTCCTTCTCTTTGCTCTAACAGTAGACAATAACTGGATCCATTAAATACGAATGAATAATAAATGCAGATATATTTGTCCAGGAAGAAGAATAAATAAAAATATTCTGTATAAAAGTTCAAGAGGCAAATGAGGTCTTGGAATCCCAAATATGAAATTGCTATTTTGATGCTAGCCATATTAAAACATTTTGTTTGATAACAGTTGTTAAGAATGCTGCAATGGGCATAAATGTGTGAGGACCAGTCAAAAGTGCCAAGACCAGTCAGAAATGACTTTTTTCAGCCCTCTGAGTAGTCCCTATGTTAATAAAATACTGAAACATACTTGAAATCCATTTCTGAATGTGTTCAAAATTTGGGAAACATGGACCCATAAATTAACTGCAAATCCATCACCCATTCACCCATTTATATTATTTATTTTTACAATAAAGTAGGAATGAAATGGGTGGAAAATGAAAGGACCTTATTTTTATGAGTTTGCAATATTCCAAAAATAACAGAACAATTCAATTCTAAAAAATTGGTTTGTGGTTTCAGATACATCAAAATCTGATTTTATTGTAATCCCAATTGTCGGAATCAAAACAGAGCTATGATTAAATTTGAAATTAATAGCAAAAAACTAAAGAAAATTTTATTACAAGAGAAGAAAACTTGGATGATTGAAAGTAATTTTAGAAATCGCTATTAAAGCTCTTTCACTTATGACTTTTGTCATAAATTGCATAGAAACCATGGAAATCAAACTCAGCCAAAAGAAAAATTCAGCAAAATAGTTTTATTTCCACCAAGTAAATTCAACATGATAAATTCTTCTATCTTACTCAGTGTGAAGAAATATTAAAGATATATTATACCTTGTTCTCTTATTCAGTGGTGGGATTCAATTTTTTTAACAACGGGTTCTGTGGGCGTGGCTTAGTTGGGGGTGTGGCTAGCTGGTCATGTGACTGGGTAGGTGTGGCTAGCTGGTCATGTGACTGGGCGGGCATGGCTATGTGCATAGGGACTACTCAGAGGGCTGAAAAAAGTCATTTCTGACTGGTCCTCACACTTTTGACTGG
>JANHZT010000692.1:60789-73182 GCA_032468215.1 Stegonotus admiraltiensis
ACCCCCCCGCACTCCCCCCGCTTTTGGCACGCGATGGCAAAAAGGTTAGCCATCACTGCCCTAGGGAGTTGGGCGACATAGAAATGTAACTAATAAATAAAAAATAAATTAGATGGATAGATGGATAGATGGATAGATAGATAAAGGTTTATAGTATTTGTCCCATGCATTACATTTTATTGAAACTTCTGCTTTTTAAAAAAATACATACATTATAAATAAAAACAAAGTAATGTTTTCAATAAGATTTAGGTTTGTTATGGTTTACTAATCACATTTTTAAAACTATATTTTAAATATTGTAACCAGCCCAGTAATTTTTTTTTGGAGTTGGGCAGCCTAGAAAAGAATCCTAAATAAATAATAATGAAATAAATAATATTTTTTCAGGATAAAATAAGCAGGATAACCTCCTGAAGTTTAATTCTCTCTAAAGCCTCAACAGTACAGTTAACACCCAGTTTGATAATTTTGAGTGCAAATAGTAAATTACCTGTCAGGTTTATTACATAAATAATTTATTCATGTCTTCAAAAATAATAACAGCTTCTTATTTATACTAAGGAATGTGAAAAATTTAAGAAAGTTGAAAGAAAGGACACATTTATGGTAAACTATGCTGTTTTCTTAATTTTTTTCTTTCTTTGGCTAAAGGCATCCTAACTACTCTCATAAAATATTGTCCTAAGTATATACTATTTTTCTGAATATCAATAAATAAATTCAATAAAATCCTGAGAAAGTGCAAAAAATAATAATACGCTGACTTGCTTTTAGGGTATGTTATAGAATGACATCATCAATGCAGCAGCAATTTAGTTTTATGAGACCAATTTAACATTTTGAAGACTATGCCACTGCCCCCAAACAGATTCGCTGAGCAACAAAGCAAATGCTTCTGTAGAATTAGCATTGTATAGTCAGTACAATACAGTGTGAAAGTGAAATAAACAGTGCAAAAAAGCCTCTGTAGAACATTCACCAGGGATGAATACCAACCCATATGACCAAGCACTGAGATAATGCTAGAGTCCTGATTGTATTGCATCACAATGTCAAACGCTAAACAAATTTTCCAACATAGAGGCAACAATCTCTTATCCTACCATTGAGCAATCTTTTATATATCCATTCATTCCCTTCTCACTATGAAGCCATCTCTGGCTAAACTTCTGGAAGTCCAATTATTCAATTAAGTGTATCATTTTAAAAAAATATTGACACCCTTGGTATCTTGTTTAGGGAGTATCTTTAAAAAAAAGCATCTACAACTCATTTAGAATGCCAATCAGATATCAGCGCATGACCACTGTGAATATATTTCCCTCTCTCCAACACTCATACCGCAAAATTTAAGCAGCTATTTAAATTTCTTAACTCAATTCCCTGAGGTTACAAAGTTGACACTTTTGATTTTTGTGAATTATTAAACTTACAATACTCTACCCACATATGTAAAAAGTCCCTATGATCTGAAGAGGTTTACAGATAATTCTCAATTTACTGACCCCACAAATAGGGTCAGAATTTTCATTACTAAGCAAGGCTTAGTTAAGTGAGTCGTGCCCAAAAAAGTCGTGACTTTTTTTTTTGCCTTGGTTATTAAGCGAATCACACACTCATTAAAGCAAATCTGGGTTTCCTCATTGAATTTGCTTGTTGGAAGCTGGCTGAGGTGGTCACAAAACTGTGTCCACCTGACCCTAGGATGCTGCAACCATGATAAACACATGCTGGTTGCTTAAGAACCAAATTTTGATCATGTGACTATGGAGATGCTGTGATGGTGGTAAGTGAAAGGACCAGTCACTTTTTTCAGTGTTGTTGCAACTTCAAACAGTTGCTAAATGAATGGTTCTAAGTCAAGGACCACCCATAAGAAGTACACATATTACATGGCAGAATTCAATGGCAACTAAGCAAAAATGAAAAGCTTTACATTTTTTCATCTGAATTCGTTAGCAACAGGAATTTTCAAAGTCTGGTAGAGTTTGTTGTACAGAAATATATGAAAGTTATAATAAAATAATTTTTGGATTTGTCAGATATGCATTCAAACAATAGAATTTGGAGATATCTGTGAGGCTTCCCATTTGGTGGGCAGTTAATATGCTTTCTAAAACCCAAGAATAAAACATATTGAGAAAAAGGCTTGATAACTATGCTGTGAAATGAAAGCCCTGTTTGTTTCCTTAATGAAGCAATGGTTCAGAGTAAAAAATTGGGTACATCCAACATCTTTCTCCCTCCCTCCCATTTCTAGGCTTCAGATGACCATCCTATTGGTTTCCCCCTTCTAAGGGTTTGAAATATTTGCAAACTGCATATGGAAAATAGTGTTTGGGGAAAAAGACAACTTCTAAAAAGCAAAATCTGAGAAGAGAAGATGTAATCTATCTTCTGCTTCTCCATTCTCCAGAATTACCCTCAGTGTAGGATGCAGGTACCCATATGTAACAAGTCTCATCTGCAATTTTTTCTATCTTTTTGAAATGAATATAAAAGGAAAACTGACTTTCTTAACGATTTGAACAGTAGTGTATTTAACAGGGATGTACTGGAAAAACAGGTTGTGTGTTATATTTTGCTTAAGGAAAAGAAATAAGAAATGATGCTGTTAAGAAATGAAAACCTAAAAACCATGCAAGATAAAAACCCCTGGAAAAATATCTTTCCAATGTTTAATAATACCTTTCCATTTTAATCCCTGCCTAACTTATTATGAACTTATTAATATTTTCTCACCCCAATATACTAGTATCGGTTCAAATATCAGAAGCAAATGGTTCCTTCTTTCTGTTTCTGTCCTTCATTTCACTTTCTCCTTCACATGCAGAGAGATGACCTACTGTGCTTACAACTCTTGATATTCCTGCAGCATTCTCTCTTCCAAAGTCTAAGGTTGAAGACCAATTCAATTTTCACTCTTTGCTTCTCCTATCAAAATTCTACCATTCGCTCACCTTCCTAAGACTCCAAAACACACACACACACACACACACACACACACACACACACACACTTCCATTATGGGCCATTCTGTAAGAACTAGGCAAATCCGTATTTATGGAAAAGGCTGTATTACTAACACAGTGGATTAGCCACATCTGTACGCTTGTTTGATTCACAGCTTTACAGTCCCATCTAACACCGAATTATCTCTACCGATCTCCTCACCCCACATCTGAGCCTAAATCCTCCGCAAAAAGCCCACTAGAAGGAGTTTAAAGCCACTTTTGCAGGCATTCAAGGTTAACGCGGGGTAAGAGGGAGAGAGCCTGTTCCTAATATTTATACCGGTTTACTGTTTTGTACTCCGTTTACCTTTACATCAAGGTCATCCAGCCAAGTAATATGGCCCCTTTACTCTCCTTATCACAGGCAAAGCTTAGGGCCATACATTTTTTTTGGTGGCGATTATTCCAAGCAAAGCGTCTTGGATTCTTGGGCACGCAAAGCCAGCCTTGTTTTGTTTTTTAAGCTACAACCCTCCACACAATTCCTCGGAAATCAGACTGAACCCGAAAGCGGAGGGAGTTCCTTCCGAGTAGGTCTCTATAGAACGACCGCATTCAAATACACACGTTATAATCAGACAGGCTGGGCAACACAACCGGGCAGGGAAAAGATCCTGCGGCGCGCTTGCAATCGGGACCGGCGGAAAACACCCCCTTCTTCGAGGCACTCCGAAACACGCCTCGAGCAGCTCCCCCCCCGGCCCCCCAAGAAAAGAAGCCCACTCCGAAACGCTTTTCCTTTTGACGTAAAGCTGCGAAGGAAGGAGGGAAGAGACGGCCATAAAAAGCAGTTGTGGGAGAACAGTCCTCTGCTTCCCTCCCCACTATCCCCAGCGGCGGCTTCCCTCTCTTTCTTTCTCGGCAAAGCAGCGCTCTCGCACCCGCGAGATAACGCACACACACACAACACACACACAAGAACAGCGCCTGCCGCCGCCCCGCATTAGAAGATGGGGGCAACGGTGCGGGACAAACGCCCCCTCTCGCCTCGCAACTATAGCCCGCCCTATAAAGGAAGAGAGAAACGGTGCCCTTGGCGCCAAGGTTGGAGTAAGGAAGGGTAGGGGGGAGTAGAGAGGTGTGTGTGTGTGTGGGGAGGGGGAGAAGATTAGTTACCTCGGTCTCCGCCTTTGGTTTCTCCAGCCGCCGCCACTCTCCCGTTTTCCCCTTTGGGTTCTCAGCCGGACGGCGCGGTTCCTTTCTCCGCTCTCTCTAGCTCTGCGTCAAGGCGCGGGAAGGGGGCGGAGAGCGCGAAACAGCAGCAGGAGCAGCCGGCGCTCGCCTTCGCTTCCTCCTCCTCCTTTCGTGGCGGGCTGCTTCCAAGTCTGGAAATCTGTTTTGGGGAAGTGGTGGTACAGCGCGGCAGTTCACCCCTGTCGGCGAGGGGAAGGAGGCGGTGGGTCGGGATTCTCGCGCCGCACTGAAAGCCGGCTGGAAAGCTTGCTTTTTTTGCTTTTCTTCCCCCCCCCCCCTTTTTCGGCTCGCTTGCAACGTTGCTGCCGCTCTTCGGCTCCTTTTCCTGCCGCCCCAGAAGGTTCGAGCCTCTTGCTGCCGATTGAATACAAAATAAAAGAGCGGAGGGGAACGGGGCGCCGCTTTTGCTGTCCGCGTCCCTGTCGCCGCCCGGCAGGACGCATTTAAAAAGGGGGCGGGGGAGTTGAAAAGAGGCTGCCTCTTCGGGTTACCTCAACATCCATTCCAGAGCCGCTAAAAGAGCGGCTGCTTGGCCCGCCCTAGTAGGGGAACGGGCACAAAAAAAGGGCCCCTGGTGGCCCAGGTTTCATCTTAGCCCCATTGACTCGATGGGATTTAGCTGACAGGATTGTTAAACAGCGCGTGCACCTTCTGGGGAGAGAGGTCACCCTAATAAATATTGGGAGTGTTTTCAAGGAAACATATGGGTCCACCTTCTGCCCACAAGAAATGTAGGGAAATCCCATCATTCCCAGCCTCCTGAGCACATCAGCTTACCCTGGCAGAGGATGGCAGAAGTTGCATTTCAAAGCCTTTCGAGATCTCCATCTTGGAAAAAGCTAAATTATGTAGGGATATTCAGCTACAATTTCGTGTTTAGGTTTTGTCTTTTAAAGCAAGATAGATGGCTGGCTGGCTGGCTGGCTGGCTGGCTGGATGATTTAACAGATTAACAGAGTTGGAAGGGACCTTGCAGGTCATCGTCCAACCCCCTGCCCAAGCAGGAGGCGCTACATCTGCCTGTACTTAGGATCGAATTCACAACCTGATTGTGAGATGATAGATAGATAGATAGATAGATGATAGACAACAGACAATAGATAGAGATAGATGATATAGATGATAGATAGATGATAGACAATAGAAAGCAAGAAAACAATAACAGAATTCGAAGGGATCTTGGAGGTCATCTAGTCTAACCCCCTGTGTAGGCAGGAAACCTTATACCACTTCAAACAAATGGTTATCCAATATCTTCTTTAAAATTTCCACTGTTGTAGCATTCACAACTTCTGGAGGCAAGTTGTTCCACTGATTAATTGTTCCAACTGTCAGGAAATTTCTCCTTAGTTCTAAGTTGCTTCTCTCCTTGACTCCCTCTTCTTTGTGACAGCCCCTGAGATATTGGAACACTGCTATCATGTCACCCCTAGTCCTTGTTTTCATTAAACTAGACATACCCAGCTCCTGCAGCCATTCTTCATATGTTTTAGCCTCCAGTCCCATAATCATCTTTGTTGCTCTTCTCTACACTCTTTCTAGAGTCTCAATATCTTTTTTACATCGTGGTGACCAAAACTGGATGCAGTATTCCAAGTGTGGCCTTACCAAGACATTATAAAGTGGTATTTTCACATGATCTTGATTCTATCCCTCTGTTTATGCAGCCTAGAACTGTGATAGATAGATAGATAGATAGATAGATAGATAGATAGATAGATAGATGATAGATTACTTTGAAAACCACAAATGGGACAGAGAAAACGAATTAGTATAAAATATAAGGTAATGCCTATGTCTTAAGGGAAAACTTTATTTTTAATTGGTTTCCCCACAGCTATAACAAGGAATATTTTAGTAAAGTTCATATATTGCCAGCTTAGTTGTTACTGCAGTTGTAGACTAACCAATCTAAGGTCACCAGATTGGAAGGCTATTCCTGAACATCACTGTAGGGCCAGCCCAGAATATTTTGCTGTTGAACAATCCAATGGCACCTCTATTTATTTAATTAAATGATGCAATTGAAATGAATGGGAGCTGAGGAAGAATCAGAACTGAACTTAGGCATATCAAAGTGAATCTGGTTTGATTGTAAGAGATCTTGCTAGGAAAACTTCCCAATGGATTATGTGTCATGGACATCCTGCCTCACATATCTATTATCAGTTTTAGGAGCATTAATCCCAACATATCTGGAAGCTGCCAGAATGGAAAGTATTGTTTCAGAATCAAAAGAAGGATAATTTTTCCAGGGAGGAGGGAAGGAAGGAAGATATATTAAAAGTTTATTGTTGAATAGCACTTACTACGAGTATTAGCACTACAATTCTAGAAGAATATATTTCTATGATTGTGTTTGTAACTTTGGGTTACAACGATTTTCTAAGGTTGAACTGTATTATTATCTTCACATTGCAGACAACTGTTAAAGCTGAAAGTAAAGTCTACCTCTGAATATATCTTGTAAAAAAAAAGTTGATGCAAGATTCAAATGCATTACTTACTTATTTACTTAGTATTTGTTTATTCACATTTAGGGCCCACCCAACTCTCTAACTTGGGTGGCTTACAAATAAAGAAAAACAATACATGCAAATATACCATAAGAACAAAACAGCAACAACTCCGCCCAACCAGAAGAAGAAAAACAATATCCCAAGTTTTCCAGCAGAAATAACAAATGTAAGCTTGTCCTTTATTTTTTTTTAATTGATGCTGTATTATATAGTGTAGTCTTCAACTTACATTAGAATTGGGATTAGAATTTCTGTTGCTAATCACTGCAGTTGTTAAGTGAATCGTGCAGTCATTAAGCAAATACAGCTTTCCTTGTTTTCAGAAGCCAGCTGGGAAGGTCACAAATGGTAATCACATGGCCGCAGGATTGCTGCAACTATTGTACATACATGCTGGTTACCAAGTGCCCAAATTCTGATTATGTAACCATGGGGATGCTGCAATGGTTGTAAGTGTGAGGAACAGTCATTTTTTTCAGTGCTGGTATAACTTTAAATAGTCACAAAAGGAATGGTTGTAAGTCGAGGAGTACCTGTATCAAGTAGCAGGCAGATCTAATTATTTAAAGGTGAGTGATGTAACATTCCAAGTGTTGTAAATAATCACACATAATTCTCTACTTCTGAACTGAAGTTTAGAAACATTTGGAGAATCGCAGAATGCCTGTTACTGATTCAGCTGTTCAGATACCTTATTACATTATTGTTATTAAGTGTTGTTATATTCTTACAGGGTAACCTAAATAATGTCTACTCTAAGGTATATTCTACTGATTTTAGTGGAAATTGTTTCTTGATTAAGCAGATAGAGGAGACTAGCCTTAATTAACAGCAGTAGAAAAGCAGGAAACCAAATAAATCAGAGTTTCCCAAGCTTGGCAACTTGAAGATGTGTGAACTTCTTAAATTAAGAATTATGGGATTTGAAGTTCAGACATCTTAAATTTTGCAAGTTTAAGAAATATTGAAATAAATGAATACCACTGCAATGAATATGTCAATTCATTACACTTATCTAACACTTTTTTGGAAACCGTAATGTGGATATTAATGTAGTTAAAATGTATAATAACAATAATGCAAGCTGATCAATAAAAAACTTAGCTCCTTTAAACCAACAATCTTGATCAATCTGGAAATACTTTAAAATGAAAGGAGGAAAAAGCTTCTTACCCTCCAGCCAAATTCTTTATAAGATAGGAAGGCAAGCCTTGAGAGACAGTAGCTCTGTGTGGGTGTCATTATTGAGAACATCTGACTGATAGACATACAGTATTTAGTCTTTATCCTAGTTTGGTATAAGCAGTATTGAGTCAAAAGAGAAGAATTTGGGTTACAAACATTTCTGGGAGTGGGAAGAGACAATTGCAAAACTGCCATTCTCTAGAAAAAAAAAAGAAAACATGATAGTGAAGGGTATTCTGACCACAAAAACACTCAGACAAAACAACAAGAAGTTGATTCAATCTTTTCAAGTCCTTCTTCCAAGTCATTAACTCTGCTTTTAAACTTTATTGCACATGGATTGAAGTGACTCATGAATCTGTTCATACCAAAACAATTTCCCTAAGAACGTTCTCAAAATATTTTAGTTCACAGCTAATTTTATTTTGTAGGCTATATTGAGACATTGCCCTAATATTCCTCAATGGCAATCACGGGAGTCATTGTGTCCAATTCTTCTTCTGCAAGTGATAATTCTGAGTTGGGTTTTACATGTCCTCTAGTAATGGGATTCTCATGTGTTGTTAAAATGAACAAATTACAAAATTGTTATTGCAAATGCCTGCATTTCAAGTTTAATTGCATTAATCTCTGACCCTGTCCTAAACATTTATGTGGAGAACTCTGGGTCTGAAATTTTAAGTTCTTGCTTGGAACCCCATCATTGATCAAAGGGATTCTTATCCTTTTATTGCAGAAAATTGCAATAAAAGATTGCAATAAATTGCATTCAGACTTTTGTACTCCTTATTTTTAAACCCACTCACTGAAGTTTATATATGACAAATGTATAAAAGACCATTATGCTGAATGTAACATGATTTTTGTTAATGCAATGTCTCCATATGTGGCAGCATCTGGCTATCCTTTTCTGGATTTGAAAGTTAAACAAGATCAGGCCTGCTTAGACATCCAAGGAAAACTAATGCAATAGAGCAGACTGAGAATTAAAAAAAGAACAATCCAGAGAGAAGCAATGCAAACCACTTTTATATTGTTGCCAAAAAACTATGTGGATGGGTCAAGGAGGTCAGAGGAACTGAGACCAACTGGAAGGAATCTTTGCATGTTATAGAATAGTACTCTTTTTTAAAACCAGGAACAGCAGCCTAATTACATAGATGAATATTAAAAGGGAGCTGCTTAACCATTACAAATTTAATAGAGTTACTTCTCTTTCCATGAATCTAAATATGGGTAAGGCTATTTTTGGTGCATACAGCATAACATTTTGGTGTTCCAATTTTCCTATTTCCTACACTTAGGATGCATTCAATTAATACTAATTAGACAGGAAACTATTAATAAACCACCAAGGAAATGAGCGTTACATATTAATACAACCTGTACATTGCCTGTACTGTAACTCGCATTTTAAAATAACCGCAATAGTGCAAAAAAGTGGTCTGAAGCACCTTAGGTTTTTAGTGTCATACCTCCTGCTTTCAGATACTAAAGTGGCTAAAACACAAGGAAAAGACTGCTTCAACTAGCCTTAAATCAATGCAGGTTGAATGACTTGAGATGGATTCAGTCAAGTGAAATGTAGCAGAAATACAGTTGCAAAGCTAATACTTTCTATCATTGAAGGAGAGTATATGATCGACAATCTCTTTACTACAGATTCATATCCGAAGAACATGAACCCCCAAGTTAGAAGGCAAACACCGAGATGCTAAGATATAAACATTTTGACTGGTTTCCGACTGATTATGTCAAATCATGACTCATTTAGTCATGGTTTATTAAATAAGCTATGACTTGCCAAAAGCAAAGATATTAAGGCTTGGGCTTAGGTTCTCTGTTGATATATGAAGCTACATTGAGCTAACTAGTGGCACAAACCAGAAAGTTGCTTTTATAATCAAGATTTAGATTAGATCTTCCTATTGCTTTTCCTAATTTAACCCTCTTAATAAATTTTACTAGCCAGAGCTTTGACAGGCTTACTCTTTGGATTAACTGCTTCCAATCCAGACTTATTACCAGATGTTTGATAGAAATGTGATACAGACCCTATTCACATGATATGCCTGGTTAATTACTGTGCATGGAGCCAACCTTTACCGGCATGGCTGTTTAATGAGATGTTAAGTTTTCTGTGGTCTTTCAGATTCAAAATAGCTGCTATATTAGAAACCTGACAAGTGTATAACTTTCATATAACTTAAAGGTGTCTAACCAAAAGTGAAATAATTAAACCTTCATTACAGCCCACCCAGTGTTAAACCTCAGGGGATCATATGCAAACACAGTGCTGGTTACTATAGTTAACATGCTTCCTTTATGATTAGCCAATTAATGAAAGTTATAGAATAATACAGCTATATGTCAGTGAAATTCCATATGCAGAAATGGCAGCTGTTTTGAATCCAAGAAGCATGCAAGCTCATCATATTTATATTATACTGTGAGCTTCTTCATATATCTGAACCTGACTGATCCAGGAAAACAACTATATTAATAAACTACTTCTTTAAACTTTTATTTCTCAAGGATGCCTTTTAACCTAGATGGTTTCATTTATTAACTTGCAATGGAAAATTGAAGTTCTCCCTCCTTTTAGTTTTTTTTTCTGAAAAGTTCTCTGCCGGGAATTTGCAAAAAGGAACACTAGGATTTGCAGAAATATATTAGTCATTCATTCTTTGTGTGTTCCATGAAATTCTAATGAATCTGTCACACAGTAGAGCTAAAGAAAATGTGAAGTTCACAATTCACATTTACATTATAATGCAGTAATATACAATATTAGAGGCAGACTATAGATATGGTAATAGAGAAAGAACAAACAAATTCTATAAGTAGGCTAAATAGGTTCTGTAGAAATTTTTGGGTTTTCTATAGGGAATGTTTACTTGCCACCCATAATATTTACCATGCTGTCCTAAAGGTAATCCTGATAGGTTTAGTTGAAAAGAAGTATGCATAGAGTAGCAATCTTACAAAGAAAATTAAACTGTTCTAGAGTATCGGTAAAGGACTTCACATTTTTCCAGTGACCTCTTGTCCTTTTTTAAAAATACCTTTCTTTTTAATCCATAATTAGCAGATCAATAAAAACTCTAGATTTGCATTTCTTCTGGTGGATTTATTTTCATGTGTATGGGTTAAAAAACATATATAAATAAAGAGGGGAACATACACATACTACAGTATCTTTTATCTGCAGGCCAAAGTAGTACATCTAGCAAGTGATGCAGAACACAATGAAGGGCTTTTAATCATACGACTTGCCTATTTATTTCCACTTTATGTTGCTTGTCTCTGCCTTGTAAGAATAAGTAAGGATAATAACAATTCTGCTTGTTACAAATCCATGTGTCCCCAAACTATAAAGAAACAGCCCTTTCCAAAATGGATGAACAGGTGGTATCCTTTCTGCCATGTGCCTCTGTTGGGCAGCTGGTCCCTCTAGAAGCCACTGGAGGCAAAAGAGCAGCTGGTGTTTATAATAATAGGGGTGACCAAGGACTGGCCCCTTTCCTCTGTTGCTGATATTTTGTTAAGCAAAGCATTCATGTTTCTTCTTCAGAGTTATCAAGTCAAAGGCAGCTCTATCCTGTGGGTTTTCTCCTACGTGGTTTTGAACTCAATTATACTGAATTCCATCTGCCATCCATATTACATGGATGGTTTACAAAAATGGCAAATGAACTTTAGTATAAGCAAGAACAAAATGATGCGTACTGGAGCAAACCCCTCAAATGTTTTAGAATTCTTTTGGTATGCCAAACTGGTATAATAACAACTGTCTCAAAAACAAAAGTTATAAGACTGAGGGTTCAAGAAAAGTCAACCAAAGGAACCTGAAAGTAGACATATCTTCCCTACAACAACAACAACAAAAACTAAAATAATTTAACCCCATTATACTAGAAATTGGTATCCCATGGCCCCGAGAGGAAAAAAAAAATGAAATAGACATCTAAATAAGTTTGTGATTGAGATGTATACATACACAGAGAACATCAGGGAATAAACATTGCTTTCTTTCCCCAAAATAATGGGAAAAGATTTATTTTGGACTTCTGCAGATGACTTTTCAGTGAATGTTGGGAAAGTTCAAAGGAAAGAGAGGATAGCAACTAGCAGCAAGATGAGTGGACTTAATTACAGCGCTGACAAGGATCAGGTTGGGACAGATCCTCCTGGAGAAAATGTTTTATAATTATTGTGCAGGAACAACTGAAAAAAGCTGTTGTCTTTAGCAGAACTTGGGAATCATAAACATCCATTTTCCACCATGAGAAACATGATGCTATTGATTGTATGGCTTTTCAATGACCCAATAAGGTTCTTATATTTTCATGTTCACTAGAATTCAAATATTTAAATATTCATTTTATAGAGAAATGTGTAAGAGCCATGGTGGTGCTGTGGTTAAAATGCAGTATTGCAGGCAAACTCTGCCTACACCTTGGAGTTCAATTCTGACT
>JANHZT010000692.1:93884-108239 GCA_032468215.1 Stegonotus admiraltiensis
AGTGTAATCTGATTGTTTCTAGTTCCCATTTGATTTGCTTTAATCATATTTAGGTGAAGACTGTCTCCAAATATATTTTCAAAACTTAATATTGACTTTGAATTTTAACGCCAGCTCCTCAGATTGGCTTTTCCCATCTTGACATCTTCCAAATTTATTGGGACTACAGTTAGGGTTTCAGTACTGACAATATGCAGGCCCCAGGTGTATAAAGCTGGCTGGATCCTTGTAGAAGTTTGAATTATCTGTTCATCTCTGTGTAATGTTTTATATTTTAATTGTTCTGGATTGTAGGTTTCATTAGGCATAATTAACATTATAATGTTCATTCCTGTTGAAATCATTAGGACTGAAGGCAGGTGTATTTTTTTCCTGATGATCCGTTAAGTTAGCTGGACTTGAATTCGGGATCATGAGGAAAAACTAGTCAATAATAATAAAAAAAGTCAAGAGGTTGTCCTAAAAATCTTTGGAAAAAAAATAATCAGGGATGTATTTATGTTGCTCAAGACATTTGTTGACATCAGTGAAATATATATTTGTTTAAAGGCATTAGAATCAGTACTGTTCTATTCAGCAGTTTGTTGTACTTGAGAGGAAATAAGCATTCAATAATAAGATAATCTCCATTTTAGATTACATGTGAATTTTACTTTAACTTTCATGGTAGGTATGAATGCGTGTGGAATGCTGACAATTTACTAAAGATAATCAAAAATGAAAAGTATTCTGTTCAATCAGAAAAAGTGCTACATTTGTGCTCTACTTCTAACCTTTAAACCTTTGTTCTGCCCTCTATTACCTAGCAAAAATGTTAACAGGAGTTGTAGATGATTATCACTTTTTTCAAATTTTCACCAAATGTTTATTGAATAACTTGAAAGATTAGGTGAATGATATTGCATGAAGGAAGATTAAATATAATAATATTGCAAAAATTGAGATTGCCAATCAAATGAATATAAAAATAAATAATAATGAAATAATAACCATTATTAATGTATTGTCAAATATAGGGCTCTGTAAGAAAATATTAATTGGTCTGTGACTCTTTCTTTGTGGAAAAGTAATGTTATTCCTCTAATTTTCCTAATTTATTTATAGAAATGTGTAGTATTACATTACCATAATTGTGTGTTTATTTTTATTAGTTTGTCTGATTTGTTTTATTTTATGATGTAGTACAGGTGGTCCTTATTTAGCAATTGCTTCATTTAGTTTAGTTTGCAGGCAAACAAAAAAACTGAATTAAGATCATAAACAGATTTGCAGTTTCACACAGTGACAGCTTCACTGAATGACTAAGTTGCTGGTCACAACTGTGGTCACTAAACAAGGACTTTAAAGTGGCTTTAAAACAATTTTTTAATGGAAAATGTTTTAATGAGAGAATTTATCTTTTGGTGGACTGATCTGTCTTTTTAAGTCTATGATTCTGACATGCTTGTACAGAAGAATGTTCAACTGAACTCAAGTTCAACATTAATTCCAAATAAATGGATTTAAGATTGAGATTTGGTTTTTCAAAACTCACTGGAGATTGTTGGTATTCTTCACTTGAAAAGTTACCAGGCAGGGATCTCTTTCTTAATGGAACAGAAAGAAAAGAGCTCAAGAGGAAAATTGTTGTTCAACATGACATTTAAAACTTAAGAGTTAATACAATAAAGCACCACCTGAGAGAGAATAGATACACATTAGGAGACAATCTCTTTCTCCAGCAAGATTAATGCTGGTTTAGTATGTTTCTATAGGATTCATGAAATTCTTCCTTAGTTGAAATTATTTTGATGCCACTAGAAATCTTCACTTCTATTGTAAATTTTATGGATACAGCTAATTGTCAGAAGAAATACCAGTAGGACCCAGATCATTGAAAGGCTTCCTGTTACCAAGGAATCATTATTTTCTATTGGCCTATTCCTCTTTCTGTTTGACACTTTAAGAAAAAAAATAAACCCCTCGGTGAGGCCTCTTATAACCTGTGGCAATCCAAAATTGCAGATATTGCAGATATTAATGGAACCCCTCAAAAATTTGGAGGTGGGTCATACCAACTAGGTATTAAAAATTAGGAAAAGCATCTCAGAACTCAACCACAGAAGGCTTCAAATGAGAGATGTGGAAGAGCACACAGACTGGAAAAAATAAATTAGCATGTTTTACCATAACTTTACTGAAATACTTGCTTGAGACAATGAGCCTACTTAAATCTTCCCCAAAAGAGAGGCTTCAGCACTCTCCTGCTCATTTCCCTCTGGAGAGAAGTGAATGACCACATAGTGCTCTTGATGAAATGGGAAGGTTGCATTTCCAAAGAACCTGGCATGCGGGTCGTAGCAGGAATATTACAGCTGTGGCTATATCCATTCATTCCCGAACTTAATGTGATAGGAGATGCAGATGGGGCTGATGAAAACTGGAGGCCAGCAATCTCTGAAGGACTACAGATTCTTTGATCATAGCTTTGAGATACTTTTACTCATGATTAGAATATATTTCATAGTCAGATAATGGCTGTATACTCAGCTGACACCGAGAAGGCAAAAGGAAATCGCTTCTTACCCTGAAACTGTGTTTTTCATTTCTTCTTGGGGACAATCCTGGGTAAAAATATCTCAAAGTTTCAGTAGGTGTAATGAGACAAAGCAAATAAAGAAGCAATGTTTAAATTATATGGGTACTTATGATGTGCAGAACCTTTCTACAAGATGAACATGAAAACTAATTTGATGAACTTTAAGCAAAGACTGTTTTGCAAGACATTTGTATTTCTTGTGGTCAATCATAATTTCCTACTCTTAACACTTAGAGCTCATCTACATCTCGATGCAAGGAGGCCCCACTAACCATTTGCTGAGGACATGTCCTCACAATAAATCCTCCATCTTGTTATGAGCCCATTACTTAGTCTGGTTGAAGCTGATCTAAGTGCCTGAAGGAAGTATTTTGTCTGCTATCTTAGTCTTAAGCCTCCCATGTACGCATTCACTTAAACATGGAGGAGGAGCCTTTGGAGTTTGGCAACTGCTAGAGACTGAAGGGCTCCTTTCTCCCATCTGGATGGCTGGCTAGGCATCTGTTCAGCCTTTTTTGTTATGGTCGACAGAGAGACCATACTTCACTGTCATGGCACATATCTTTCTTTTGGGGGGTAGGCTTGGACATGGGAATATTGATTGCATGTTAAACTGAATGCAGGTCTTTGAGGAAATAAATATTGCTATTGCAAAACAGAAATAAAGATGCTTAGGAAATACCATCAAGTTTTGAAAACACGTCCATCTATGATTTACTGTGCTGGCTTTTTGACAGCAATAATTGTAGGCAGTGGATTTTGTTTTTGTTTTTATCAAAGATTCACTACAGAGGGATTGTTATTTTATTGTGCATGAGGGCAGACTCTGCTTCCCCCCACCCCCCTCAGTTGCACCAGCAATGCCTTGCCCAATGCATTTTTATTTTGTAGGGCTGAGGTTTCCTGAAAAGAGTAGAATCACATCCTTCTCCTGCGAGTGCAATCTAATTTGGGATGCAGACCTGTCATTTATCCCATGAGTTGTCACAGTCTTGGTTTTGGCAGACTCCTGTGCAAAGGTTAGAGGACAAACCTAGTGGCAGAAGCTTTGAATAACAACTTAAGTATGTACACACTCAATATCAAAACTATTGAAGCCTATTTTGACATCTTGAAAGAGGCAATTTTCTAATGGGGGGAATGAGGTGCCATGAGCAATGCAAACAAATGAGGGTGACAGCTGGCAAGGAAGATAAGAAGCAGGCATGGGGAGGGGGTGTCACTTCAAACTTACTGCTTGTGGAAGTAACTTTAACCTGGAGAAAAATGTAATTACTTCTCTTTATCCTCCTTAGAATTTACAGAACAGGTATTATAGAACTGGTTTTTTCCCAGCCTTCGAAGAGCCATCACTACTAAAAGTAATCCACATTATTTTCTCAGAAGGCAGCAATACTACTTGCTTAATTGCCATTTGGCATGAACTATGTTGTGGGTGCTGTCCTTTTTGAATTGTCAAGAATGGGAACACAGCACATCGGATGAGCCCTTAGTAACCAAACACTCAAGCAGAAGGACATAGAAAGTGATGCTATTTTGAGGCTAAGATTCTCACTGGGCTTTTTTACTTTATCTGAAGGAGACACTGGAAGATGATGATAGTTCATATGGTGCTTGCCTATTATAAAAATGCTAGCTTTTCTACTTTGATTTTTTATTCTCTGGGAGGCAAATATAACAACCTCTAAAGAGACTTTGAGAACTGGGGCCTTCTATTCTTGGGAAAAAGGGGCTCTCTTCTTTTTTCTTTTTGGGAAATTTAGATCATAAGACAATCATTATGGATACATACTTTATATAAACCACAAAATCATCTTTTACATATCACAGTTCCGACAAGCAGACCATATACATAAGTAGGCACTGTTACTGAAAGGCAAACAAGTAAAATCAGTGACAATAATTTAATCCTGGCAATTCTTGACCCATTTTCATGACATACTCATTTTAGTTTGACTGTAGGGAGATGGGACATAAGCACAATACTGAAAACTAGAAGATTTAAATAAGGCCAAAATAAAACAATGATAACAAAACCCTAAATCATCACTCCAAGTTCCCTAGGCAACTATTCAATTATTTTTAGTGATACCAGTCAGTAGTGAAATCAGTGGGGTATTTTCAGTGTTGCAAAATATGTCACAACTGAATTCTGATCCACACTTGCATGCATATAAGCCTCATTGAAGCCAACTATATGGGAACGCTAAGCACGGAGACTGTGCAAAATGCATTCCTTTCAATGACCCTTGTAGAAGAGCCCATCAGAAACTTGAGCAAAACAAATGAAGGTTCCCGTCAACATGATGCTAGTTGGGTTGATCCCATTGTACATTGTCAAGACCAGTTTTATTGGGGTTTATATGGGAAAAAGTCTTACTAAACAGCTTCCCAAATTAGAACAAAGTCTTTCTTTGGGGAAGAAAAATTCAAATATTAGGATCTCAAACAACATGATCAAATGTCTTTCCCTTACCCCAGTAAAAAATAAAACCTGTTTCTTAAAAAACGTACAACATTAAAATGCAGTTTAAGGCTCACATATATGTGAAACTTAGGAATCCTGTAAAACCTTGGAGGTTGATCATACCTGCTAGTTATATAAAGTAAAATTCTTCATATACGTTTATAAGTCTAATAAATATATGCAATACATAAATATGCATATTACACATACTCAATTATGCATATTCATATATTATATATTTATATTGATATAGAGATATCTTTCAAATAGAACAGCACTTTGTTCGCTGTTTTTGTTCTCACCCTCTAAAAATAATCCTAAAAGAGTGCATTTGGTGAGAAGTCTGTACTCATCTCCCTTGACAAGTTAGAAAAATCAGAGCAAACCAACTGCAAGGCAATGGAGGCAGTCACTTCCAGTTCACAGTACTGCAGTTAGAAAAATACAGTGAGGTCTAAGGGAGTGATGGAGCACGAGCTGCTCGGAAGAAGGAGGAGGAGGAGGAAGGAAGGAAGATGGTCACATGACAATACAGCACTGACAGCGCTTTTTCTTTTCTGTACCTGGGACTTTTTCCATTGGTAAACTTTCTTCTTTTCCCTCTGGTGATGAGGGCTCTGTTGTGTCTGACAAGGGCCTCCCAGAAACTAACTCAGCAGCATTTCCATCCATGGTCGACACATCAGTCACTGTCTTCTCACGTAATGATTTTTCATCATCTTCGTCAATAAGGACCAGTTCGGCCTTGATTGTCTCATCATAGCCCAATACCTTTTTGGTCTCGTCTTCATCATCAATATTTTGATAACCCATAAATATCATTGTTACTGGGTGATCTGAACTGGCTTCTGGGATTTCATCCCCAGAAAGTTTTGCTTGGTGTGGAGGGTTCCCGGAAAGTCTTTTGCCGGATTTGTGCACCATCTCTAGTTTTGCTTCCTTAAAAAGAATTTGTTCCTTCATGTGGCTGAGGTTTCCATCCACTATTGATATAGCCCCTCCTTTTATGCTTGATTGCCCTGCTTTCTGAATAAGTTCATCTACGTCCTTTGAGCTTAATTTATGTACTCCGTTTTCTACCACCGTGCCTCCAGAATGCATCTCATAGACTACTTTGGTACCATCATCATAGACTTTGATTCCTCTCTGACGGGCAGCCTCGGGGCCAATGGGGGATGTAGAGAGAATCTTGGTCTCTCCAGTTTGTTTGTCTTTCTCCACATTAATTTCCATGCTGTACAAAGCTTGAATGGAAACAAGAGAGGAAGTGTTTGTTACAACAGCAAGAAGCATGTGAATGGTTAATTGCCAAACAGACAAGCAGACAACTATATACCCAAAGAAGCTGTGACCTAAAATGCCAAGCAGCCTATGTTAGAGATGCAAACTGTGAAGTCAAGCAGTTGTTATCTTAACAAAGGTTGATGCAACTAGTACTAGGCAGACCTTTTCTAGTGAATGGATAACTTTCTAATATTTTCTGTAATGGGGGGTGACAAACAAGCAGGTCTATCATAATGCCTATGTTATTGAATTAGTTCACATAGTAAATATGGTCATTGTCCAAATTCTGATTGCCCACACCAGGGAAATAGGACATATAACACTAAACGTTACATGGGGATATTTAACAACCTGGAGAGTTCTTCTTATACTGGCCAAATAGTGAAGCACAGTAAAAAAAAAAAATCACTTGAATTTCTACTTCGAGGGAGTTTCTGCACAACTTAGAAGTTGTATGTTACATCCACAATATACAGCATCACCAATAGGAAGGAAATATAAATACCCTGATAATGCATCATTATTAATAATAATGCATCATTATTAAAGTTGAGCATAGGCACTGATTCTGCAAGTCTATAGAAATGCCACAATAGAATGTGGAATTAAAGAAGTCAGTTTTCTAAGAAATAGGGCTGTAATTAACAATGCAATTGTTTAGTCTTCTTGGTAGCAAAGATATGCTTGAAAGTGAGAGATTATTGTACCCTAGCACACTCTCAGAAGCAAGAAGAGCAGTTCAAGTGAACTTTTCAGTGGTGAAAGCTTCAGTGTTATTTATAGGTTCTTATCCCATCACCAGCACAAACAAACAAACAAACAAACAAACAAACAAACAAGAGATGCAAGTACAGAAAATAATGCAAACCTTCCTGAATTGTTTATTTTTGTGTAACTTAACAAAACTGAGCAGAGTACCTATATTGACTCCCTGGGGCTTCTATTGTTCCACTTAAAAATACTTCCACTTAAGTTTTGGTTACTTTTCCCACTCCAGGCCTCCCCAGAAGGGAGGGAATTTCTTTATCATCTAATTTTTTTTTAAAAGAGCATCGGGTTTCATATTTACTCCAATTCACCTAGCTTTAAAAGCAACATCAATGCTTAGGGGAAACAGAAAAAGCAGAAATGGAAAATCCAGGAATAGTAGGGTTTTAATTAAGCCTTTTAGTGCTATTGAGGCCATAATCATCTACTTTCTCATCTCAGTGTGGTCTGCTTCATAGATGCACATGCCATTTAATTTCTCACTGAACGACTTACATATAGCTCTGCAATACAGTAGATGCAATCATAACGCACGTAGTAACTAGAAAAAAGCCTTCAAAAACTCTTGGAAAGTACTGTTATTCTGTTGTCCTTCTCTGTGATGATATACAGATAGTCCTCAACTTACAACAGTTCATTTAGTGGCGTTTTGAAGTTAAGACCATCAAAGAAAAAAGTGACATGACCATTTTTCACACTGACAGACATGGCAGCATCTCCAAGGTTACATGATCAAAATTCATCCTGGCAACTGACTCATATTTATGACGGTTGCAGTGTCCCAGGATTGTGTGATAACCTTTTGTGACCTTCTGACAAGCAAAGTCAATGGGGAAGCCAGATTCATTTAGCAACCATGTTACTAATTTTACAGCTGCAGTGGTTCAGTTAACAAATGGGCAAGAAAGGTAGTAAAATGGGGAAAATTTCACTTAGCAACTGTCTCGCATAGCAAGAGAAACTTTGGGCTCAATTGTGGTTGTAAGTAAAAGACTACCTCCATTTGTGATGGGTCATTCACACGTGCAAGTTACTTCTTATTACCATGTGCATCAAATGATGGCAATACTTATCCCCAAGTATATAGAAACTTTACTGGGAGGAATGTGGAAGGGAACAGTTTAAAACTGACACCACAATCAATCTTATCTATAAATTTCTCATTTATAGGCAAAATCTTGTAATTTTTCAGATTTTGGCCCACGCATGTAACATTTCATGCAAGCTTTTAGTCAATACATTTTCCATGTAATACAGGGATATCAACAGTCAGTTGATGGTAATCCCTCAAACTGCTGTCTTTTAAAAGCTATTAATCGGTCTCAAATTTTCAGCTCAACTCTTAATCAGAAAATACTATTAATTAATAGTATTTTTAGTATAATATAATAGTATTAATGCTTAAGTAATGTATTGGGGGGGAAAACGAAGACCTTGATAAAGGTAACAGAAGCAACTGGAAGGAGGTTTAGAGATATTACAGATATCAACCAAATGTTACCCTTCCCGCTCCCAATAATCTACTGACGTTTTGTCGCTTTCCTGATCTGTGTAGAAAGTGGTCTGCCTGCCTCTGTAAATTGTTTTGCTATATCACACCAAAATTCTAATGCAGATGTATATAACTCTGTACTTCCAGATGTCTTGGTAGATTGCAACTTGCGTATCTGCCAATCAACATAAACAGCTCTAAATCTCATGACAAAGGCAGATGTCCACTGTTGCTTGTTTTCAACAGCTGATTATAAAAAAACCCAGTCTTTGCATTGTGGGGACCAGAGCTTCATTATGTGGATTTTGTTGATATAATGTACTCCGAGTCACTTGACCATTTGAATGTTTTATTTATTTTAAATATTTACATATTTTATACACAACAATCTTATTCCTAATACTAATGTTATTATCCTATTACTGTAATGCATGTATGTTCAACTAAGGAAACCCACTGAGTTCAATAGGACTTAATTCATGCTATATATTCTTAGGCCTGTCATCTATATATCACAAAGATAACTAATATGAGGATTGTTCACTCATTCATTCACTCACTCACAGACGAACTATATAGCCGAACAAGCAAGCATATATTCGTAGGAAAAAAACTCTAATAAGGGCCTATAAGTTTGCAGGGTCTTTTTAAGCTAAAGCGAACACAAAGAATAGTAGCAGTGCCAATAAAGGAGAATATTTGTAGCTCAGGGTTGACATGAAGGGTCCTTGGTGCTGTCTTGAGCTTGGCGGTTTTCTGGCAGATGGCACCGATAATGTTATCTAATTTGGGTAATGAAATGTCTTCAAGAAAACAACCAAGCTCAGAGAGAACCAAGGATCCCTCAATAGTAGCAGTTTTATATAGAGATCTCATCTATCTGAAGTTTGCTGGGCACACTTATATCTAAGTTTTGGGGATAATGTGAGGAAAATATGACTTATTTTCCTTTGTGTAATATTTGGAATCGTAGTACATCATTAAATATTCCTGTGAGGTAAAGTAAGCAGTAAGCCATTTTGGATTGCCTTTTTATCTGAGTACTTGGCTCTCCTCTTGAGTTCTGTGAAGGAGAATTATGCCATCTTTAGCACTCAAATTTTTGAGTGGCATGAAAGAGAAGATTAATGTTATTTTCTGTGTTACTATTATACTTTTGATACTGGTAATGAAGAGAGTAAATAGTACTTTTGGTACTTAGCATCTTGGCTTAATGGGATACCATATATTTATTTATGTAAATTTGGGCACTGCCTGATTCCAACTGACTGTGGGCAGTACAAAAATAATATATGACAAACCACAACAAACAAAAAATAAGATGGGATCCAGGCACAATGTACAGGCAGAAAAGAAAAATAACAGTTCATTGCACAAGCACACAATTGAGATGCTCCTTGAAGGCGGACCCATAGAAACAACAGCATCGAAGTCCCTTTGTCCATATTTCATCCATTTTTTAGAATCTCTCTAAAAATAAATATATATAATGGAATCCTAAAAAGGGCTTGTGGGATTTTTTTGGGGGGGAGGGGGATTGAACAGTTACATATTTGTAAACACTGTGCTTCTCATATTGAAAAATATATTTAATCATATCTGATTTGTTAAAGTGACAGGTGCATTTGAAAGCCACAATCTTTGTGAATCTGGGCTCATTCAAGTAGAGTATGGTTCAGAAAACGTTTGGATTTGCTTGTATGGTTGTCAACCCACAGTTGTGTTTATTAGCTTATGTAACTAAATAGTATTCTACTTAGGCTTCATGAGAATGGGACTCTTCCTCAATTCTATTTGTTAGTAGAGAGGTTGGTTTGCTTTTAATTTTCAACACCTTCAAATATGCAATCACTCTTAGGACAAATATATTTGGGTCCTCTATCTCAAATGTATTTCCAATGAGGAAAGAATTAAATAACAGCTTCTGGGGTCACTAAATGGAGAATGTATAAATAACAATTTCAAATGACTCCATCAAATTTGAAGACTGTCCCCCCATCTAAGTGTTTATAAAGGGAGAAATACTTAATGCAAATGCTGCTTTTTACAAACAAATCATTAAAAATAATTGAAACCAATGAAATGTAGACTGATATATGAGAATAAGTGCCACTGAGTTTAAATTTAATTCTGAGCAAATGAGTGAGAAATAAAATTGAAGTCATTAGTAAATTAGGCAACAGTTAACATGATTAAGTATGTTAATTTGCTTTAAAGTTAGAATTAATTTTTGACAAAAATTTTATTTGTGAACATAAATACTCTTACTGCTTTTATCTTTAAACAGATAAACCACAATATTAGGTTTTTCTATTGTCTGCCTATTTACAACTGTGAAAATCAAATCGAAACAATTCTATAATAGCTCGTTCAACCTATGAACAAATGCAACAATCCTCTTTAAGTTTAGGTGTGGTGTCTGCCAAATCATTAGATAGCTGTCATTTCCCTAGTCTATAAAATACAGCTGGTTGTTAGTCCCAGATAACCCAACATGTTTTTTCTTTTCCTTTTTTAAAAGATCAGACTTGTTGAAAGAATAAACCAAATTCTATTGAGACTTACCAGTTACCCTGCTTGTTCTGTCTTTCCCAGGAACAGCCTCTGTTGTTTGTGAATAGAGAGTTGGGAGTTCAGGGATCTGGGAGTAAATGTAATTTACTGCATCTAGTTATCAAAGAATGGGAAATACAGTTAAATAAGACCCCAGAGGCTTCATTGCTTAGGCAGCAGTGTCCCTACTTATTATCCCAAACAATAGACATTAGAAGCTTTGTGCCAGATAACTGAATTAAAGCAGCAAAATGCAGAATCAGTGTGCTTTGATTGCCATTCAATAGTGTAGCTGAGGCGGGAGAGAGAAAGACCTGATGACTAAGACTTTTTTAGTGATATGGGTGTGAAATCATGTCAGGAGGTTCCACATGTCAGCAAGTCAATGACCTCTGAAAATGAAATAGATCAAACAGTAATTTGCCTTGTAAAACATGGAAAAACAGCAAGGTGCTCTGTACAGTATATTTGCTCTAGTAAATGCTACAATGGGAGGGGGCTCTTATTGGGCGTTTTCTTTCTCAGGGCATAAAAGCTAATGTTTATTTACCCTGTTTCCCCGAAAATAAGACATCCCCTGATAATTGGGCTTTTAAGTGCATGCGCTAAAATAAGCCTTCCCTTGAAAATAAGCCCTCCCCAAAAATATTTAAACACAGAGCTGGAATATCAGATAAGAAGTCAAGAGGAGCCCCATCTTGCTCCATGCGCTCCAAAATAATAAGACCTCCTCAAAAATAAGGCCAAGAGCTTATTTTGGGGTTCAAAAAATATAAGACAGGGTCTTATTTTTGGGGAAACACGGTATTATATTCAAGGTGTGCATTAATAAAGGTGTGAACTATCATACAGGTTAAATGTTTATTGAGCAACATTATAAATCAATATAGTAAATAATATAATTTGAACATTGCTGAACAGACTGTTGGTACATTTGCAAGTTAAGATAACCGTAGTTGAATGTTACATTTAGAAGCAAACAGATGTTTGTAACTAGAAAGACTAGTTTTTGGTACATCTTTTTGTGTTTGCGTCAGAATAAGAAGTCTGTGCAGTTTGAATCTAGCTTGTTTGTCAGAATTTTCTTGCTTCTGCTATATGGGTAATCAGTTTCAAAGATAGAATGGCACTATAGAAAAGGTGAAACTTGTCATTTTCCTAACTTTATATATTGCTAAGGCACAGCAGGATTTTTAAGGCTGCTCTTAATGGTTAGTTAGCATCATATGGCAGTAGGAAGATTAAAGGTATTTATATCTGAGATTAAGTATTTTGAATTGGGTGTAGAGATGGGGCAGTAGCCAGCAAAGATCATTTAAATTACCCCATCAGCTCAGCCCAACACGTATTACTCGGTCATGAGGGGAAGACTAGTAAGTCATATAACCTAGTCAATAACAATTTTAACCTTAAACTGAATGCTTTAGTTAACCATGTCATTTGAACAGAGAAGAAAAGGTCAACACAAGATTAGTCTTCTATTTCTGCTGCTGATACACATAAGCCCTCAAGTGGCCCTGCAAAAATAGGGCTGCTGAAAAACTGTCTTGGTTTTTCACATAAACCCTCAGCTATATGGGGTGATGGTGACAGGAGGGGGCAATTGGGGAGGAGGGCTAGTCCTTCACAATTTTGCTCATAACGGCGCTAGGCTTGATAGCAGCTTCATGCTATTTAAAAGAATGCGATAGTGGGGATGCTGATTTTAAAAAGGGACGCTTCCCATTTGACCAAGGAATCCAGGATTCTTTATCTGCAGCACACAGTTGAGTAATTCCCTTTAAATCATGGCTATATCAAAATGGTTGCATTCCTTTTTTTCTTCACTGATTTTTAGATTCTGAACTGTCACCATATACACTCCATACACCATGTGCAATTCAATTCATCCCAATATCTAAATAAGATGTTTGTATGGCCACTTTAAAAGGTCTTCATTTTTTTTTTTGATGGAATTAATTGAGTTTTAAAGGAAAAAAATTAAATGCTATGCCACCATCTATAAATAGAAGAGGGCAATTTAAACCGATTATAACAAATACATTCCAGACAAATTTATTAAAGGAAGACGTATCCACAAAAGCAAACGCATTAAAAAGCATATAAAGTTGGACATGACTGAATGGTTAAAACAACAATTTCCAGAATCTCCATAACAAACAGGCATGCCATCGATAGCGCAGGTGGAGATGATTAACTTGATCCTAAGACTCCATGGCCTTTTGCTACATCTCCAGTTTAGACTAGTTCTCATTTTATTGCTCCGCTTTCCATACAAATGATGCTCTTTCATACTTTCACTTTGCAAGTTTGCAGCAGGGCATAACTCTGAATGTAATCTATGTAAACAATGATAACAGAGACGTACTGATTTTACTTTGGTGTAGCAGACAAACCTCCTTGTAAAAATGCTGGGGTGTCTGCATGAGAGTCTTTTGCGAATCTTTAAATTTGGGATATTATTTTTAAATTGCCTTAAAGGAGTTAGTTACAGAAGAAACAATTCATTAATAACTGGCAGGCAGAATAGATAATATGCTGAACTTCTAGGGGAGGAACCTTGCAACGTCATGCCTATTTATTGTGTTATTAATTTTCTTATTTAAAACAATATACAGGTAGTCCTCAACTTACATCAGTTTGTTCAGTGACTGTTCAAATTTACAATGATGCTGAAAAAGTGACTTATGAACATTTTCACCTTTGCAGGATCCCCACGGTCAGGTGATCAAAATTTGGATGCTTGACAATTGGTTCATATTTATGACAGCTGCAGTGTCCCTGGGTCATGTGATCATCCTTTTGCAAACTTCTAACAAGCAAAGTCATTGGGAAAGCCAGATTTACTTAACAACTGTGTTACTAACTTAACAACTGCAATGATTCACTTAATAATTGTGATAAGGTCGTAAAATGGGGCAAAACTCATTTAACAACTGTCTTGTTTAGCAACAGAAATTTTGGGGTCAGTTGTGGTCATAGGTCGAGGATTACCTATATGCAAGATGACCTCTGGGCAATTCAACTTATGCTAGTATCATTAAAAGGATATTCAAGCAACTCTACGATTTGTAAGATTCAATTGTACTAGGCAGTATTGTTGTTATTTATTTATTTATTTATTTTATTTTATTTATTTTATTTTAATTTATATGCCGCCCTTCTCCGGAGACTCAGGGCGGCTTACAATGTGTTAAGCAATAGCCTTCATAC
>JANHZT010000692.1:150939-161872 GCA_032468215.1 Stegonotus admiraltiensis
ACTGGCAATCTATTGGCCCAAATTAGTTGTAAATGTTTCTTTATAAAACGTATGCCATCCACTCCAATGGCTTTAGCTTACAAAAAGACATATACTGTACATGTTCAAATTTGTAAAATAATGTAAAAAATGTAAAGCCAATGTTAAAACGAAATGGATTTATCTATCCAATGCTTTATGAAATTCTTTCTGGCTACTCTCCATACATGAAAGATTTATGCTTGGTTAGAGTCCAAATAGTGGAGAAGTAATAGAACGAACATGGGTGACCTTAGTCTGCAGCCTTGTTAACGTATCTATGGATTTGACCCAAGCTACAACAATTATGAGACAAGTCCTAGTTGTGTACAATAATGGTTTACATTTCCAGCAACACAGCAATCATAACTGACTCCTCTTTGATACTGTGAGGTGTCCAACACACAAGAAATAACCTAATCTGTTGCACTAGCTACTTATTATAGAGCCAGTTTAATGTAGTTGTTAAGGAACCAGGCAACTATCTGGGGAAATGTGAGTTCTAGTTGCATCTCAAACATGACTTTGAGCCATACACTTTCTATCAGCCCTAAGAAAGAGGCAATTGTTCTGAAATCATGCCAAGAAAACTGCAGGAATCAGTCCAGGCTCTCATCGAGAGTCAACACTGGCTCAAAGGAACCCAACAAACAAAAAAACCTCCTACATATTAAGTTTTAATGAACAAATCTAAATTCAGAGTTTTTGAAATAACCTGTCACTAATTTGCAAGAACAGCATAATCAAACTTATTCATTTGCATCTTTTCTATTTAATAACATATTTGCATTCCTCATCTAACTTTGCTTTTTTCTGTACAAGAAATGTACATTTCTCTTATAGAGATATTTCTCATAATATCCTACAGGTAACTCTTCAAGCATTTGTTTTATTTTCCACATGACAAATACTTAGTGGGTGCTATGTCATTAAATATCTAGCAGCATAATACACACAAGTAGGCCAATGAAAATTATCATAACTTTATTGGAGGCTAGAGTCACGGCTGATTAACAATGCACATTAATTGTGAGGGAAAATAGTTTTTTCTTTAGAATAAGGTGAGGAAGACTTTGGAGGAGGAGTGCGAGCTGGCAGTAACTTTCGCCTCCCATAAGCCGGGCTGGCTTTGGAAATGAGCGCAGAAGACCCAAGCCTGGTTTAGTTAAACAGACACTGCCCACAACCATGGCCTATAACATCAGCACAGCCAGCTCATTCTCCTGGCCTCTGCCTAGGCAGTTTTCCCAAGCGGTGCAGGTTCTCCTAGGGATCAGGATCATGTGCTAATGATTTTAATAAAGCTAAGAAAGGAGGAAGAGGCAGATGGTCACCCTAATAATATCAAGAGAAGAATGGGACTAGAGCACAGTTTTTTTGCATTGAGTTATCCCATATTGAATTGTCCTGTGGCAAGTTGTCCCTTGGCTAGTTGCCCTGTGTTGAGTTGGTTACAGTTTGGTTTTATTCGTTTAGAATGAACTATATTATTCGAGGGTCATTTTTCCACAAGAATTATTATGAAATGAACTATCCTCTATTCTATACTTGCACTAAGTTTTATTTTTATTTTTTAAATGAGGAAATCTGCCCTTATTCTTGTTTAAATTTTATTATTGTAATTTTAGTCCTTTCCTCCCAAACTATCAAGGTGGTTTTGAGTATTACTTCTAACTTCTGTGAAATCAATTATCCCACTCAATTTTTGTTTACTGCATTCTATACAATGCCAGCTTTTCACACATTGCATTAAATATTTTAAAAAACAAGTTTTATTTGCCAGCATTTATAATCCATATTCTAGGATCTACTGTTAGAGTATTAAAAACAAAGATATTAAAAATGTATACAATATTTGTTGCATTCATAACCCAGCTTTTCTGAAGGCCACATACTCTCTACCTCTCTATTTTATTTAATTGTCACTCATGAGGTTCAGCGCAAGCAGGAATCTGAACATGGATTTCTCAGGCCCAGCTTAATACTCTAACCACAACACCATGTTATCCAGCATCATGAAGTGAAATCCCACAAAGAAACAAACAGTTCTATGGAAACAAGTATGCAAGACCTCAAACATGGGAAACAGTTCGTGAATTTCACTTAGTTGAATAATAATGGAAAGACATTTTCCACTATAGAGAGAGCATTTTTGGATTCATGCTACTGTTATCTAAAGAAGTGTTAACAAACTGTATCCGCCAACATCATAGACATGAAGGTAGTACCTGCTAAAGGATTCCTGTAATGAAACAAAATCTAATCCGTCCAGGAATGAATGCATATACCCTCTCAATAGATAGAGTTTACATTTTGGAGACCATTTTGGGTATTGATTTCCATCCAGATCTACCCACCAGCTGCTGTTGTTTACAGAAATATCTAAGAAGCAGTGCTAAAAAGCTAATTGGCTGTGGCTTCCCCTGGCAAAAACAAGGCCACATGGAGCAGGCCTAGCTATTATAATCTCTCTGGTACCAGAAAATGACTGCATGGCCTAACTCCCAGGAGGAAGCAGCAATAGATAATTTATCTGGAGGTAGACCTGGCATAGGCAGATAGTAGGATTTGAATACTAAGCTCTCTACCTCTTCACGTTTTGTTAACCACAGGCAAATTAAGTTGCAATGGAACCTTTAAAAGAATTTTTCAACACCTCTTCTGCTTGTTTTTTTTTTTAATTAAAAGCTTGCTGAGCAATTTTTATGGCATAGGCAAGCTATTATAATTCATATCTCCTGTCCCTCATAGCAAGACATTACCGCTGTGGGCTCTCACAATGAATTGAGAAATGGGCCAGGAAGGACGCATCTTTGGTCAAGGAAGAGGATCCTTCTTTACTTTCTCTATTCTGCAACATCCCCAATTCTATACTCAAGACAACTGGTTAATCTTCTCCTGTTCATTATTCTGTTAATAAGCACAGATTTGGACCATTTTTCCTCTTTAAAAAAAACTCGACTAGGTCAGGAGTAGAAGGATGAAGATCTCCTTCAGCTATTTTGGGAATGTGCATGTCAGTTCCCACTGGGTTAGTGTAAGTTCTTTCCCAGAGCCTGTAAAAGTACAGGAAATGCTGGAAATGAATCACCAAGAGAAATGGGAGTATTCTGATGATGCTACTGTGAAATCAAAAGGCACAGATCAGAAGCAGCTTAGCTTCTTGGAAGGAGGCATTTTGCTCACTCCTAACCAATTTTTGCTGTAACAGTGGCAAACATATATGGAAAGATATTCACTTGGAGCACATCACACAGCTCACTATTCTTAATTTAGCTGAACCAATGCAAAATAAAACCTGCTCTGAAATATATTGCCTTCTCCTCACATACTGTATTAAAGAACTAGAGCCACTTCTCAATTCAACAGTAAGCACAGGTATTTTTTTTGCCTCAAAAAGATGAAAAATAAGTCAGCGAAACCATTTGGGATCTTTTTATTTCCCCAATCTGCATGAAAGCACCGCATAGGCCAAAATATTTTGACCCTATTGCTAATATGTGTGATCTATTGCAGCTTTTCCCCGCTTTAATTAAAATCAGCAGTCCCTTTTAGGCAATGGTATAGAACAGTGTTTCTAAACTTCAGCAATGTTAAGATCTATGGACCTCAATTCCAGGATTCCCCAGATGTCCCTACATCTTAAAATTGCTAAGGTCTGGAAACAATGATATAGAAAACCAGTTTGATGTAGTGGTTAAAGGCACCAAACTAGAAATAGAAGACTGGGAGTTTTAAAGTCTAAGTCAGTCTCTTTTTCTTCTCCTTGGAAAGGAAGAGGAGGAGGAAGAGGAGGAGAAGGCAAGCTAGTTCCAAAAATCTTGCAAGGGAATCCTGTCCAGTCACTCACCAAGAGTCAAGACTGACTTGAAAGCTTTTTTTTTTTAAAGGAGGAACAATGGTGGAATATGTTATTTAATGATATCCAGCCTCTTGGAGACAAAAATGTCAATCATGACAATTCAGTGATATTATTTTAAAAAAGTAAAACAGCCATGCACAATTTAATATTTTTAAAATGTGAAGATAATGCAGTTTTAATACAACTATGCATCTCTTGTAGATTGATTTTTCCAGTGAAGGCTTCTTAATTTTCCCAGGGTTTCCATTCTCAATAGCAAAATGCTTTAGTACTTTAAAAAAAAAATCTTGCAGTTGGGGTCATTTCTGTTGCAGGACTATTTGGGGCTTCTCCTGTACTAATCTTCCTGTATGTGCCAGTGACCCCCAAAGAAATGCTGATTATATTTAGTGGGACTAATGAAAGACCTTTTTGGTGGTTGCAGTTGGTATCTGGATGACTTGCACAGGAAATTGGTGCCAATTTCATTGTGGTGTTCCAACAGCTGGGGAAGCCATTTTTATTTTATTTATTTATTTTGCATTTCAGTTTAAGCTTTTTTTCAAATACTCTATTTTAAGTACTTTACATTTTCAGTAGCCATTTAAATATAATCATTGAGTCTCCTTTGTATTTTAATGTCATGAAGGCTTTGTTTAAAATTGCAGGGTTTTTTTTTTAATGTTTAACTTGTGATCAGTAATTACCATGGTGCTCTGAAGAGGATGGGTGTGAAAAAAAATTGGTATCAAATAAATAATTATATGCTTTCAGATTTTGGGGGTTTTCAGTTTTTAGTTATATTGCTATATTATTTTTAATGGATAAGCACACACACACACAAATTATTTCCTGAAATAATGCATGCTGCAAGAAAAACAGATAGGAACTACTTGATAATTGCTAGCACCAAAGGATCAACATTTGGCTACTGAGGCACATCTTAAAGCTCTCAAAGTCTTAACAAATTGATGCCATCAAGCATATTAAATATAAGTTATATTAACCACTCTCATACTAATTCAATGAAGTAATTATAGACATCACACGGATGTCCAAAAGTTTCTTCTGAGTGATGATGTTAGAAATATGAAAAAAAAAACCCTCCTTAAGGTGAGGGTGTCTGGAGGCCTCTAGCATGAGGCACAGATCAAAGAAAATCACAAAAGCCCTGTAATGTGAGATTGTATAAAAAAGAAGGACGACCTACCTGAAGGCTTCTATGAAATGATCAGGTTCAAAGTTTTTCCCTTCCTACCTTCTTTCCATTTTATAAGCAACTCAGAAACCTTCTAAAAGAGCAAGTAAAAGATGCAGAGCACCAAGCTGCGTTCAGCAGATTTCTTCCTTATTGTACTGGAATCCGTCTTCCCGTTTTATCCTCCTGTTTCCCCAATTTTTTCTTCCTCCAGGAAAGAGGTTTCTCTTTCTTGATCTCATTCTTAGGTTGTTTCTTAATCTCTTTCAACTTCATTTTAACGTTTCTCTTTGTTATTCTTAGCACTTACATTATTTTTGTTGTTATTGATTTTCAGCTTCCCATCACTTGACACTCTTTCTCAGTGCCTACACCTCCTGGCCAGGAGAGGGAAAAACGAAGGAGGAATTCCCTCACATTGGATTTCACTGACATGTGGGAAGGCAGGCAGATGGCAGAGCACAGATGTCTGTGGAATGAAAGGCAGGACACTCGCACATATTCCTCAACCATCTCCTGACAAAGCTATGTACAAGCATACCGTACCTCACTGATGACAACAGAGTTTTTCTTCTTTGAAAAAAAGGAAATGAGAGCATTTTCTTCTTCCAGCTGAACAAGAATAATCGAGTACACATACATATGCACAGAAGAATTCATTAGCATCGTACCACTTTTAAAAAAAGCCTAAAGATCGTGATCTATAAAAATCCATAAATTTTAAAAAGATGATATATTTCTATCTTTGTGTATCCGGTAATCATCGTTTTCGGCAAAATCTCACTAGGTTTCTGACTGTGGTTGCTTTTCGCCATTGATCTGATTTCAATAATTTAATACAGTATACCTCTAGCCAAAATCTATGGAGGACTTTAGTTCTGGAGTAACTTTTAGGAGGCAACATAGATGCTCCCAAAGTGAGTAGATAAAGGTGAAGAAAAGGTGACACCATTTGCTACAGATCTCTGGCATACATCTGCTTTGTGTTGGGAGGCATTATTTTCCTCCTCATGCTTTGTATGTTTATCATGCCAAAAAGCTTGGCTGCCAAATACAGTACGAAATGTCTCTCTCTACCCGTGATATGAATGGGCAAAGGGCCATTAAAATTAGAGCAGCCATGCCAAATTAGATCTGCAATACATCTGACCTAATGGCATTTAGTTCTTTGTCCTCCCCATACCTCAATGATCACAATGTTCCTGAACATAATAAGCAAGATGCACAAATGCATCCTTTCATGCTGACAGTAATGGTGGGAATTTGATCTTGTGAGACCATTACACAAAAGAGTCTCCTAGACAGCTTTAACTCAGCTTGCTTGGCAAGAATGACAAAACAAAATCAACAGATGACACAACAGCTTGCAATATAAAATGCACATAGGAAATGAGGTTGAACATTATCTTGAATGTTCTTCGGGTTTATGATGTGGGACCAAGAAAAAAATATGAATTTGGATCTCATAGTTGCTTGGGCGAAATCCTCTGGAATTACAGAAATACAGTTTTATTTTATCCTGCATCACAAACTCATTGTATTGTGCTAAGAGATGAGGCAGTTATAGGCACTCACTTAGCTTATAATACATAATATATTGTGTACATTGTTCAACAAAACAGCTCTTGAAATCGATAATAATGTAAAAATATTGAATGATGTTATAGAATCACGAAAACAACTTGCTATTAGGATTGGTTAAGCAAGAATAATCATTGCCAGGCCTGAACAAGGGAGGTTCAAAGTTTATTTCATATTGGATCTTACTGGGAATCATTCTGTCTCAACGTAAGGCTTGTGACTGAATAAAATTAGGATAGACTTCATATAAGCTAACTTGAGATTTTATAATAAGTGTCTCCATGTGTGTCCTGATGCATGCAATAACTCCAGCCTTTGCAAAAACTCAGTTATTTAAAGCTTGTGTACATATTCTATGAAATATGGAGCCATATTCCGACTATACTTGAGAGAAACGAACACGTTCATGTTTGGATTATGAAGGTTTGATTTCCATATGCTATCGAGCCATTGAGTTTGCACTCCCCCACAGTATTTTGTAGAATAGAAATACCTTCAGACAGGGGACCTTTATTTTTCAAAAGCAAACTGGACTTTAACTGATGAATTTCCATGCATCACCTGCCCAGACATGTCTGAACATGCTACTTCCACCCTACTCTGCCCCTTGCCAGTTGGTCACATGACCTACTTTGCACATGCCTAGAATCATAGTTCTGATATGTCTGGATAAAATGCATCACAGCTTGTGGCTAGGTGGGGGTGGGTATATCTGTGAGTCTTTGCTTTACTGGTTAAATGCTCCTAATTTGCTGAGGGAATAAAACTTTATTAA
Organism: Stegonotus admiraltiensis; assembly: GCA_032468215.1. Lineage (NCBI taxonomy): Eukaryota > Metazoa > Chordata > Lepidosauria > Squamata > Colubridae > Stegonotus > Stegonotus admiraltiensis. The sequence continues at coordinate 158,353 of JANHZT010000692.1, forward strand.
GCCCCGTTTATGTGTATATTTGTATCACCAGTTAAATTCGCAAATGTGTGTGAGTACATGTGCATATGCTTTTTCAGGATGAAATTTGGACATTGTACCTTTTTTCAAAGCAAAAATGGATTAAGGCAAAATTAAATTAAGTGCCACATTAGGGCTGGTGTGGTTTTTTTAAAAAAATCCTTATTCAAGGGAGAGATTTTAAAAACTTGTGGAAATAAAATATTTTAGAAAAGGGGGCAATGCAGACTGTGGGTTTAAAAAGTCCTCCTTGTTCTGTATTTAAGCTGCTGATTTTAAGAATTCCCCCAAAATTAACAATTAACATTAAAATTAACAATTGCTATGAACCTGCCTTCCATTGAGGACCTGTATACTGCACGAGTCAAAAAGAGGGCTGTGAAAATATTTACAGATGCCTCACATCCTGGACATATACTGTTTCAACTCCTACCCTCAAAACAACGCTATAGAGCACTGCACACCAGAACAACTAGACACAAGAACAATTTTTTCCCGAACACCATCACTCTGCTAAACAAATAATTCCCTCAACACTGTCACACTATTTACTAAGTCTGCACTACTATTAATCTTCTCATCATTCCTATCACCCATCTCCTCCCACTTATGACTGTATGACTGTAACCTTGTTGCTGGTATCCTTACAATATATATTGATATTGTTTCCTGATCGCTTATTTTTAACCTATGACTATCATTAAGTGTTGTACCTTATGATTCTTATGAACGTATCTTTTATTTTATGTACACTGACAGCATATGCACCCAGACAAATTCCTTGTGTGTCCAATCACACTTGGCCAATAAAAATTCTATTCTATTCTATTCTATAGCGCCATTCGTCTATTATTTATTTCACAATGCACAAATAGGGTTTGCTTCCAAAATAAAGCCCAGCCTAGGGTTCTGTTCATTTTTTATTTTATTTCGATTTGAATCTATATGGGATTAGGGATCAGTTTGGGCTTAAACTAATCATGGATTGACTTACTTGACTGTCACAGTTTTCTTGGTAGGATTAGCTTCAATACATATCTGACTGAGGCCGTGAACTTATGACTCCAAGAGCACATGGTTGGTTTAAGGCCATCATATCTGGTTAGGGTAATGACCTGGTGATGTCAGCATCACATGAGTTTTGTTTATTTACTTTGATGACTTCATCAGTTAAACAGCTAAGCCACCCTTAAAATTAGTTCTCTGTACACTACAGGCAGTTCTTAACTTACAACAGTTCATTTAGTGACTGTTCAAAGTTACAACAGCATTAAAAAAATGACTTATGATTGCTGCAGCATCTCCATGGTCTGATTAAAATCCAGATGTTCGGCCACTGAGTCATATTTATGACTGCAGTGTCCCAGAGAACATGAGATCACCTTTTGCAACCTCCTAACAAGCAAAGTCAATGGGGAAGCTAGGTTTACTTAACAACCGTGATACTAATTTAACAACTGCATTGATTCACTTAACAACTGTGACAAAAAAGATCATAAAATGGGGCAAAACTCACTTAACAACTCTCTTGCTTAGCAACAGAAATTTTGGGCTTAATTGTGATCGTAAGTCAAGGACTACCTATATTACTACTACTATACAATCTGCATAAAGTAGCTAAGGCTTATAAGGTTTAAAATTATTGTCTCTAATTTTCAATTTAATTTGCATCCTACACATTCTTAATCGAAAGCAAAGAGAACAACAACAAAAAACCCAAGAACAGTGGAAAATTCACATTACCTGTATATCTAGCTATATCTAAAGATTTCCAGTCACTAGAAACAATATTATGGGTAATTAATCCCAAAGGGAGTAGCCTTTGGTTACTGCAGCTTTATGCTTTTGTATGTACACAATGTCTGTCTGTAGGTGAGGAACAATAAAGGAAATTGCACAAAATAAATTCAGTGTGTCCTTTTAGGTTTTTGGAGTCTGTCAGTGCAGCATTCAGCATCTCTAGATGACAGAGCTACAATGCTTGGCTTCTCACCACACCACATAAAGAATTAAACTCAACAGAGATGGGGATCTATAGCCCCTTTATGACTTGTGGACTTCAACTCCAGCCATGCTGGCTCAGGAATTCTGGGACTTGAATTCCACAAATCATAAAAGGGTCATGGTTCCCCATCCCTGGATTAAGAATATCTGTTCTACAATTGATTTCCTATCAGATTGATTTCCAATCCAGTTCAAACCTATATATATTCCATATATTTTGGATTATTAGTCATAGGCAGTTTTAAATTAAAATCCATAATTCATTTGCGGCAACCAGTACCATCATTTACTGCTATCTAGTCCTTGTAGGGGCATGATGGCTCAGTGGTTAAGACACTAAGCTTGTCGATCAAAAGGTCGGCAGTTCAGCGGTTTGAATCCCTAGTGCCTCGTATCGGGGTGAGCTCCTGTTACTTGTCCCAGCTTCTGCCAACCTAGCAGTTCTAAAGCACATAAAAATGCAAATAGATAAATAGGGACCATCTTTGGTGGGAAGTAACAGCTTCTTTGGTGTTTAGTCATGCCGACCACATGACCATGGAGAAGTCTTCGGACAGCACTGGCCGGGGTGGGTTCTACTTACCTTTACTACCAGTTTGCAGTGGGGCAGAAACGTTTTAGTGACGTCGGGGTTGGTGGGCGGAGCTCCCGCTGGTTTTACTACCAGTTCTACAGAACCGGTGCGAACTGGGGGCAACCCACCACTGGCGCTGGCTCTTTGGCTTTGAAACGGAGATGAGCACTGCCCCCTAGAGTCCGGAACGACTAGCACATATGTGCAGGGGAACCTTAGTCCTCTTGTGTTGTCAGACTGTTCTTTCTAATATTTATAATTAGCAGTCCAATTGCACTGGCCAGGTCAGAGCTGGCCAGATCAGGACAATTGCAATATATCAACTTTTCTCCAACTCCCTTTTATTGCTCATTATTTGCCAATTTAACTTTAGTTTTTCTCTTCATTTGGATACTGAACTTGCATGGGTATAAAGATACACAGAACTGGCCTTGGAGAAGGTATGAAAGAGCCATTATGGGAAAAGGAAGGAATGATCTGCTAAGGAGGGACTTAAGAAAAGATTACACAACCCAGCAATAGAAGGAACTATGAAAAAGAAATTCAAAATAATCCCCATCTTGATTTTGTTTAGCATAAAATGGGGCCAAGAGAAACTTAGTCAGGCTTTTAAGATTTTATTATTATATCCCACAACGGTAAAATATAATTCTCAAAATCTTTGCGATGTCTGTTTTTCTACCTGGCCTACTTTATAGGACTGACCATGACTGTTTTGCCTCATCAAGGTCTAGAAACTTTATTAGATCTATTACTGTTTGGTTTGACTGAGCAAGAACCCTCTACCTTTGTCCTTTTTATTTCTGTTGCAAGATAGAGGTTTTATTTATTTATTTATTATTTATTTATTTAATTTCTATACCGCCCTTTCTCCCGAAGGACTCAGGGCGGTGAACAGCCAGACTAAAAAACCCAATATACATA
>JANHZT010000692.1:212706-222952 GCA_032468215.1 Stegonotus admiraltiensis
AATCAATTAAATATCAATCTTACTTCAATACCCCTATATTTAAATTCATATAACATAATACAATTCCCAATTATTTTATTGAATTCTCTTATTCCAATCTCAGATAGTGATAAAATGTAATTTAAATATTAAGTGCATGTCCTTTAACTACATGAAGGTGTTCTGCAAACACGGAATGTTTTGCTGTATTTCCTTTGAATTATTTCTCAACTGGAAGAGGTACGTTCCAATGTGGGGCAAGTTAAATTGGATCCATACAGTCACATATCAGCCTGCTGACATGTAGTCAGGGTGGATTGAAACTGCCTCATGAACCAAGGCAGATGCCCCATTCCAGCTAGAAAGATCTGCAGATGTTTCTGTTTGAGATGGATTTTCTGATGAAAACACGTTCCCATTTCTAGAACATGCTGCAGAGTTGTCTATGGAGATTCTCAGTCATCCGGGTCATGGTTGTCCCAAAGGTACTTTTTTAAAGAGGCAGCTGGACTTGCTTATTTTTCTTTGAAGACGTTTCACTTCTCATCCAAGAAGCTTCTTCAGCTCTGACTGGATGGTGGGGAATGGAAGGATTTGTATTCCTTGCTGGTCATTTGCATTCTTTTAGAGAGTTGTTAGGCTACTTTGAGATTTATCAGTGTCCTCAGGGTCACCTGAGTAGTGAAATGGGTGTGGAGCCTTCTTGGAACTGCTGAAAGGACTGTGTTGTAGACTGGAGATAGATGATGTTGCATCCCTCCTCTCTGGAGAAAGAGCTGTTCCATTTTGACATAAATGGTCTCTTTGACCCCTCTTTCAAACCAGAGGTCCTCTCTGTCCAAAATGTGGACATTGCTGTCTTCAAAAGAGTGACCTTTGTCCTTTAAATGCAGATGGACTGCTGAGTCTTGTCCTGGTGGGTTTGTTCTCTTATGTTGTGCCATGTGTTTATGAAGTGGTTGTTTTGTTTGAGGAGTCAGTCGGAGCTGAAAAAGCTTCTCAGATGAGAAGTGAAACATCTTCAGAGAAAAGCAAGAAGGTCCAGTTGCCTCTTGAAAAAGCCCCTTTGGGACATGCTGCAGAGTTGAGAAATAATTCACTTTCCACACACATCATTTGACATGATTGATGCAAATGCTGGGCTGTTGTTCCATATCCTTGGCCATCAGATTTATATATGACAGACTAGAGTAGGGTCATCTTCAAATAATGTATCTGATATACTGATATAATCCTTCTAAATGTTACATACTATAGCAAAAAAATATGAATACTATTCTATACTATACTATACTATACTATACTATACTATACTATACTATACTATACTATACTATACTATACTATACTATAGCAAAAAAAATGAACAACCTGCTGAATAATAATTTGGTACAACCTAAAATGAGACCTGCTTGAGATCTTCAACATCCAGTTGAGAAAACAAGATTTTACCTATAAGCATACAATATGATATCTTAACAGCTTAGGGAATTTTATCTTTTAACTAAACAAAACGAACAAGACATTGGGAGATCCATTAAACAACTGATACTTCAAACAACAATGCAGAAAATATTCTGTTTTCATGCCAGAGAACAAGTGACAGCCTGTTTAGACCAGAGATAAAATTAGAAATGTTTGAGTACCTACAATTTTATATACCAAATGGGCAACCTAATTTGGGAGGCTAGTGAGGGAGGAATGTGTAAGAAAGAATACTGCATCTGCCTTCAAGCTACTAAACAAGCTCCAAGCTGCTTAATGATGATCCAGTCCATGTCACTGTTGAAGATTATTTAACTAGAATCATCTGAATGCAAGTCTTGGCTTGGTACCAAATTGTATTAATCATCATTTAAAAGCAGTTTAAACCACAGTTTTACTAGAATAAAAAAAGTTGAATCCTATCTTTGACCCTACTTTCCTTGAAGCTACTAAGTTCCAACTATTAGAAACTCCAAAAAAAAGACCTAACTGCCAGTAGGAAAAAATGTAACAATGGAAGTTAGAAAATAGTGTCAAACTCTTCATGACAGCAGCAACTGCTGGGAAAGATAATTAGCAACATCTAGAAGGACATATGTTATTCATCTTTATTGTATCTAGTTTAGTAAGAAGAAAACCTACTGAAAGAAAATGTGAAGGTTGACTACATGAAAAGCATTTGTAACACACTAGCATTGCTTTCTATATATTATTTCAAGGCAGTCTTCCTAGACTGTCAATGCAGATGAGTTAATACAGGTAGTACTCGGCTTACAATAGTTCATTTAGTGACCGTTCAGAGTTACAACGGCATTGAAAAAAGTGACTTATGACCATTTTTCACACTTGCGACCATTGTATTGTCCCTGAGGTGATGTGATCAAATTTTGGGCACCTAATAACTGGCTCATATTTATGACGGTTGCAGTGTCCTGGAGTCTTGTGATCACCCTTTGCAACTTTCGGACAAGCAAAGTCAACGGGGTAGTCAGATTCATTTAACAACTGTGCCAATAACTTCACAACTGCAGTGATTCACTTAACAACTGGGGCAAGAAAGGTTGCAAAATGGGACAAAATTCACTTAACAAGTGTCTCATTTAACAACAGAATTTTGGGGCTCAATTGTGATCGTAAGTCGAGGACTACCTGTATATGGATGAATGCTCCATTTGGAAGCAAATGCCTTGGCTATATTTTTAAAAGACTGCATAATCTAAATAAGGCTATCTTAGTCCTCAGCCCAAACATATGTATACATTAAGCCTGGATAATATAATCTACCAGTATTTCAAACCCATGTATTTGCATGTATTTGTTCTTAATAGCCTTGTTTATTGCTTCGTGAATGTCCCTTATCCACAAAAATGTGAACGTATATACTATATATATATTTTAAAATAACTTTCTTAGAAATGTACTTATTAACATAGTTGGTCTAAATATAACCACACTAAACATTTTTATGGTGAAATATACAGATTAATGCATTTTGATGCAATGAACCAAATTGTGAAATTCAGAAATACACAAAATCCAAACACTCTGTATAGTCTCTTACAGATGCAGATCATGGCAGGATCTGTTGGAATTCACAAAGATTAAATATTGATATAGGAAATATCTGGCAGAAATATGAGACTAAGGTGGAACTCGAGAAGCTAAATCTGTGCTAATTTTAGTAATTTTAAAGTAATTCTAAAACTGTTTTCAGAATATGTTTAAATAGTTTTAAATTGTTTTTAGCATACATATGTTGTAAAAAGCAGAGGAAAAGAGTGAATGCAATAGTTTTAAGCTAATATTAGAAAAGAATTAATCAACAAGACATTTAAAAAAAACATTAAAACAAAACAAAAATTGAGAAGTCCAATGCTTTGAGTCTGATTGAGAAACTAAACAATTCCCAATATAGTAGTCTTCAACTTACAACCATAATAGAGCCTGCCCATAATGGTCATAAGTTGTGACAGTCGTAAAGCACTTGATTGACTTGATTTTGTGACTTTTTTGACAGTGGTCATTAAGGCAATCAACTTGGTTGTTAAGCAAATCCACAGTAAGTTCCATAATGAATTCATTGTTCACTATGAGGCAGTTTTGCCAAAACACAAATAAATGCTAGTTTTCAGCAAAAACATTCTAAAATTATGGTCACGTGCAGTGGTGAAATGTAAAATTTGTTACTACTGGTTCTGTGGGCATGGCTTGGTGGTGGGGGTAATGTGACAGTGGGCGTGGCCAACTTTAAAAAAAAACTTTTAAAACTATTTTTTCTACAATCTCTTCGGCCAAAGAGGTTGTAAAAAATGCTTTTAAAAGCCTCTGACGATCCCAGCTGAACCACGTAATCATCAGAGGCTTTTTTTTAACTTTTAAAAGCATTTTTTCGGCCGAAGAGTTTGTAGAAAAAATATTTTTAAAAATTAAAAAAAAAGTCTCTGAAGATTGCATGGCTCAGCTGGGCATGGGGGCAGGGATTTTTGCTACCAGTTCTCCGAACCACCCGCCACCCTCGCTACCAGATCGGGTGATCCGATCCGAACCTGGAGCATTTCACCCCTGGTCACGTGATTACAGAAGGGGAGCTCAGAAATAACCAATTCGTAAGTACCCTTTGAGGGGGATCATCATAACCTGAAGTTATAGGATCAGAGTTAGCTCTTCAGAGAATCAGGACTTTCAGTGTCCAAGGTGCTGGTCATATCCCCATTATTCTGGCTGGAATCTTTAAAGAATTGAGTTGGGCTATCTAATGAGATGTTACATTAATGTGGAACCACACTATGAAATCTCATTTGTAAAAAGTGTAATATAGTCATGGTTTGTAGAACCAACATTTTATTCAATATGCTTTAAAGCCTGGCAACATACCATAGTACTATAGACATATACTATGACTATACTCGCACCCAGATACCATCATTATCAGCTATTACTTGAGAAATGGAAATAATGCATGCAATAAGAAGATATATACATCTTTACATCTATTATAGAAAACAACTACCTATGGAATTGGAACTCTTGAATGCTTTGCTCAAAAGACACAACAAACAAAAAGGACTTTCTGTGCTTTTTGGACAAAAATGCAGTATATATTACAGGAAGAAGCCAACAAACATCACAGAATAAATAAATTTGGTGGATATCTTATTGCAACTGAAGTATTCACAACTCTGCAAAGAAAATATAACTTTTAAATGTTGGTGTTAGATACAAGTGCAGGTGTCCACATGAGTCTCGAGGTGACACAATCTTCTTCCAAAATGTCTATAATAAGTTTCTCCAGATGCATTGGACAACTCCTAGAATGAAACTTCTGGGCAACACAGCCTGATATTTAGTTTCCACTTAATTTCCCCTTGGATTTCAACTCGTAAATACACCTTTTTTCCCCAGTACTGTATATTGCCGAATTTACACATTGGAATAATGTAGTATGGTGATTCTGCATTCATTTGTGTGATTTATAAACCCAGGTTTCATGTTTTATCATGTGGGATGTGTATGTGGGATGGTTCGCGTGTTCAGATTATGTGCACAGAGGCCAGGAATACTCAAAATTTACATAAACGTAAACAACAACAGCAACAACAAAGCCCCAAGAACTTATCTATAGTCAGAATATTATGTGATCATATTATGAAAAGGAAATCCAGGATACCATACAAACACATTCTTAGATGGGAGCTAAAAGTATAGTTGTTGCAGGCAGATATAATGCATCTGGCCCTCAGAAAGCAAACCAGTCACTGCTGTCATCTATTCCCAGATGACTGATACTTGGAGTGGTTGCCATTCTTCCATGCTGGAACTAAAAAGCCTTATATGGTAACGCCTGAGCAGACTTAAGCACTCTCAAGTGTTCCTCGGTGTTAGAAATCCTTTGGGGAATGCATAGCATACCCCTGGTAAAGATTACAGCATATTTTATGGCAACCCTTCATAGAAACAGCACAGATACTGTATCTTTAAATTTCAAACTCTGTGGGCTACCTTGTCAGAAATAGAACACGGTTTCATTCCTGTTTATTTGCCTGCTGGGCTGAGATGGATTGGATAATTCATCAAAAATATGAGCTGTAATCTTGATCTTGAGTATGAGTTTCAGTATATTATTGCTTTCAAGGAAGTTCTCAAAAAAGCAGGATCCAGCTATAGCTATTACCCTGTCGTTTGTTTTAAGAAGTTACAGATTCAGTTTCATTTGTGGAGATTTCCAAGTGATAAAACGGGATTAGAAAAAAAACAACACTGAAATTATTCTCATTTTATGTGCTTTCAGGAACAGTCTGTTTTTGAATGCTATTTTCATTTTTTTCCCCTTAAAATGAGGGGTGCTATTCAGCAGGTTCTGACGGGTTCTGGAGAACTGGTAGCGGAAATTTTGAGTAGTTCAGAGAACTGGCAAATACCACCTCTGGCTGGCCCCAGAGTGGTGTGGGAATGGAGATTTTGCAATATCCTTCCCCTGTAATGGGGTGGATTTATGCTAAAATCTTCATTATATTCCTTAAAATGTTGTCTGCAAATTTATTAGAACCTCTTTTTTGTTTGTCCTTGTTGATCTAATCTGGCCACTGAGAAGTGTTATAAATGGCCACAGATAAATTTTAAACAATCTTGAATGCTATTGTAAGTATTTCATTTTCATCACTTTTTAAAAAACAACAAATCCCTGACGAAGTATGAAAGGCAGTAAAAACATTCTTACACAGTTTACAATTTTGCCCAGTCACAGAAGGTATGCTTTGAAAGGCATCTGCTTCAAAAGACATCCCGATGTTGAGGATAATTCTAAGAATGAGAGGCTTAATTGAAGAATGGATTCAGCCTCTACAAAAAGCACTGCCTGAAGGATTTACAAGCCATTTGTGCATCCAGCTGGTAACATTTTTATGTAACTTAAAAAGCCACTCTAATATTACACTGACAGTCAACACCAATCTGGTCTGCATACGCTTACAAGTTCAACCATTTTACTTTGTGAAAAGCTACCGATTTTCTGCTACCAAATAGGAACAAAATATAAAATACATCTTAACATAAATTAAGTACAGATTCTGCTGCTTATTTACTTATTTAAGTAAAATAAAGGGATGTCATATTTCTCCAAATATACTTTAATTTCTTATGCTAATCTAATTTTTCAGTTAATAAAATGTCCCATATTCTATTCAGCCTTGTATATCAGAGAAAAAATGTATATTTTTTTATAGGAGTGTATCCAAGTGGATAGTTAACAGCAGGATTAAAACACACACACATACAAATACCTATAGATATACTCCACTTTACAACTTCCTTGTTTAGCGACTGTTCAAAGTTACATTGAAAATTTACATGTTGAGTCCTCTCTGTGATGATCTTTGCAGTGTCCCTACAGTTGTGTAATCAACATTTGAGGGCTTTGCAACCGGTGGGCATTTACCACCATCACAGTGTCTGAGTTACATGATTATCATTTGTGTATTTCATAGTGGCTTCTGACAGGCTAAGTCAATGGAAAGAGTAGCAGTAAAGTTATCACAAGTTATGGTCATATGATGTCTTGTTTATTGTCCACATCACTTAGTGATGGAGTTATTGGTCCCAATTGTTGTTAAGTGAGGACTACATGTATATATCAGATATAAATCTAGTGAAAATGTCAAAGAATCATAACAATGTGTATTTGGAGGCATTCTACTCTACAGCATCTAAAAATAGTCTAATTATGAGGAGATGGGTGCATGATTTGTCACTAGAGTTTCTATGGTTCACAGAGTATCAAATTAACTGGGATTAAGGTCCTCTGGCTATGACTTCCTCTGCTGATCCAGATGTGGCTGTGAGTCCAGGATGATTCCCAAGTTAAATGTCTGAGGTAAACTTCACAAAAACACTCATTAACACAACTTGAAACAACTTTTTGGGCATCATTTTATAATTTTCAATTGTATTTCTCATTTTACAAAATATTTTCAAATAACAATGCAATGGAATTGCAAGTAAATGTTCACAATCTGTTTATGTGCCATGAAGTCAGTGTTGACTCACAACCACATAGATAAAATTTTCTCTATGACTATCTGTCCCTTGCCTGATTTGTAAGGAGAAAACAGAACCATATATAAAATACTATTCTATGGTTTAAGGGTGTTTTTCCTAAACTAATAATATAACAAGAAGATTCAAGAGCAATAATATTGAATTTAAAATTTAAAATGTTTTATTTGAAAATTTTTATTTTTGAAAAAATAACAATGTCTTTTCACACTAAAATGAAAATATATTTTAGAATATGTTGCATTTTTTACAGAAATGTAATATATAATAAAAATACTGTATAAAAATTGCAAATCAACAATGAAGGGCGAGTGAACTGGAAGGAATTTTTGGCCTGGACATATTCTTCTCTCATTCAACTCCATAGCAAGGATATTTTGGAGTTGAAAAGAAAAATCATAATAACAGTAAGAAATGCCATTGCATTTTTCATTTCTATTCTGTCAGTCTATTCCTGGCAGAGCTTATCAGTGTGCTTAGAAAGCACATTAGGATTATTTGACTGCTCAGAGAAATCAATTTTTGTTATCAAATGAAAAGCCACTGGGGAAAAATGCTGCTCATAATCAGCTTTTAATAGAAGGTTCTTAACTGAATAGGTGCCTTCTGATTTTATATGCAGAAGTTAACACATTTTCAAAAAGTTTTCCCTGGAAATCTTTTCTTCTTTTTTCTAATGACAAATAACAAATAACGTAGTAATTCTGGTCACTTTTTAGAACTTAATTCTTATATGAACAACTTGGTCAAGAAGGCTGAGAAAAGTTTCTAATGGTATAAAATTAGAAAAAAACAGATAAGAAAATGTATACAAAAATATATACATATTATTGAGCCATGGAAATCACAACAGCTTTGTGATTTTTCATTTATCTTATGATTTGCCCATTTTACAAAAACAAATCCATATTAGAGATTTATTCCACATAATTCTGAAGCTCTACATTCCTTACAAAGATATTTATAAAATTTTGATGACTTCCATATGTTTTAGCTGGGAATCTAAGTAACGTAAAGCTTTTACAAAAGGAAGTTTTTATAAAAATGTCTTGAAGACTACAGACACACAACAATATTCCTGTGATCCATAGCTGACTAACAAATGTGGAAGGTCTGTTTATGGTTTGCTCTTGTGTCATTTTACCCTTTGCTAATTGCTCATGGAATTATTGTAAACTGGAAGAAAGAACTACATGGAGCTTTTGCTTCAGCATGCGGCAAGGAAAACCTTTTTATTTGTTGCTAGATGAAATCAGAAAATTAGAACTGCAGACCACTCATATCTGTGAGTGCCTGATTTGTAGCACCTGATCAGATTTCTGCCCACCTGTGAACTAATAAGTCATTTGTGTCTTGATTATTGGCCTTAGAACTGTTCTACCTGCTTTAAGCTTCAAGTTCAGGTTGTGACCTGGGGTGGGGGAACGGGGGACGGACGGACTGTGCTGCAGCAGTCATAAGTATGAGGACTTTTTTCAATGCAGTTGTAATTTCAAACAGTTACTAAACAAATGGTTATATGTCAAGGATTAGCAGTACAAGAAGATTTTGGAAATTAAATTACATAGGAATATATGAAATTTAGTGGCTAATGCCAATTAGAAGGGCCCAACTGGACCACAAAGTAACCAATAAATGGTGAGAAAGGTAAAATCCAGGGTCTATGTATTAAATTAATAAATACTATCCTGTTAAGGCATGTTTTATTTTGTTGTACCTTGCTTTAGTATTCCTCTGAGCTACAATGGTGCAGTGGTTAGAGTAGCTGCAGGCTACTTCTGCTGATCACCGGCTGCCAGTAGTTTGGTAGATTGAATCTCACCAGGTTCAAGGTTGACTCAGCCTTCCATCCTTCCGAGGTCAGTAAAATGAGGACCCAGATTGTTGGGGGCAATATGCTGACTCTGTAAACCACTTAGAGAGGGCTATAAAGTGGCTGCCACGAAGCTGGGACAACCGGACCAAGTATTGTGCAGGAGGAAAACGGAATGGAATGGAGTTTTTTGAAGCTGGGTGACAGCCAACCCAGGCTTGGAATAATACTAAGGGAAACATCTTTAAGTTATAAGACCCCCAGCGATAAAATAGCGGCTAAGGAACACAGGGGCAAAGAAGATTTGGAAACGTAACTTTAAAGAGACAAAAACCCAATAGAAAATTGACTTTTGAATAAACCTATTTGGAAATTCTAAGCATTGAGACATGGTCAAAGTACTGGAGTAGAATTTAAATTTGGACTGGACTTTAAAAAAGATTTGATACTTCTAAAGCTAAAAGAGAAAGAGAAGCAAAGTGAGATCACTATGTAACTGAAACAGAATGGATACTTGTAAAAATTGGTAATTGTGGATTACAGAGACACCTTCTAGAATAAAAGAGAATACAGCAACTTGGTTCTTGTTTTGAAAAAATTGTGAACTTTACAGATAACAACCATGAGAATTTGTGTGGGATGATTTGTCTGCAGGCGGCTTGGTTTTGGAGGGGAAAAAGAAAAAAAGAAAAAGGGAACTACAAAGGATTCCTACAATTGGGTCAACATTAACTTAAAAAGAATAAAATGGCGCAGGAATTAGAGAAGGAACAAATTGATGTATTTGACTTGGAATAGAAATAAGAAAAATAATTAAAATGATACAAGGAGGACAAAATTTGTTTGTAGGGGGCAATAAGCTGACTTTGTATAAAAATATACAGAAGTATGAAGGCTATTGCTTAACGCATTGTAAGC
>JANHZT010000700.1:0-11853 GCA_032468215.1 Stegonotus admiraltiensis
GGTGCGCTTATGCACGCCCCTTACAGACCTCTTAGGAATGGGGTGAGGTCAACAGTAGACAGTCTAAGGTTAAATTTATGGGAGTTTGTGGATGAAACCACCAAGTCAGGTAGTGCTGAAGTCGTATTTTCTGCAATCGAGTTTGGAGCGGTTTACCTTAAGTTTGTATCTATTGTATAATAATATAAAATGTAAGTTTGTATTTATTGTATAGTTGCTTTCTAAGATCATCCATGCACCTCCCACTTTGGTTATATTAAGAGAAACATACAAGAAAGTGATGGTGAACCTCAGGGGTGGGTTCTACTTACCTTTACCACCGGTTTGCATGCACAGATCACTGATGACATCTGGGGCAGTGGGCGGGGCCTCCCACCAGTTTTACTACCAGTTCTTGCAAACCAGTCCCAACCGGGGGCAACCCACCACTGGTGAACCTGAAAAAGGAATAAATTTGCAAGATCAGAACAGTTTAGGGAGTTTAGTAAAAACCTAGGTGTAAACCAATGGTGGGTTGCTACCGGTTCTCCCTGGATCGGGCAAACCGTAGCAGTGGCAATGAGAGGCTCTGCCCACCTGCCCAGACATCTCTGCGCATGTGCAGAAGCTTCTGCGCATGTGCAGAAGTGTTGCGCGCACCCACAAGCGCGCCCACGAGCAAACCAGTAGTGACAGGATTTGAATCCCGCTACTGGTGTAAACTATATTCCCTTATGTCTTTTGCCTGCCTCTAACAACTTTAGGCAATATTTCTCCATCTTTTTTCTTCCCTTTGTATACTGAATATTGCTTAACCTCCCCCCAAAAAGAGTACAATTTCTATGCAGGTTTTATATTCATTTCAGTTTGGCATTGAATTGCAGTGTTTCCAAGCATTTTTTTTTCCTTTCTGACAAATATCTAGCACTTAAGCTTTACAGTTTATAAAATTTCTGGAGATGTGTAGAATTAATTAGTTTCATAATTTTTAATAATAATTTTCACATCCTATACAAATTATAGGCAGAACTCTTATTACTGTATGTTTTTTCCTAGAACCTACCAATTTTAAAATGAAGTTTATACATTTCCAGAAACACTTCCAAGTAATATAGTTCGAAACCCATTTTCTAACCATCATACAAATTATAAAATTATACAAATAGTTTCATTTTATGAACACGTGTTGCAGAATTTTAACTTTATTATAACTCCCAAATGCATTGACTAGTTGTGAAAATACAGCTAATTATCATATTTTTGCCTACTGATGGATACTTGCCTTGATAGCAAACGTGCAGTGTTTGAAATACTTCACTATGTTTGCTCTATTCTGGTAGCCTAGCACTCACTCAGCATTACAAAAGGATCTCACACCACTACCATAATGCAGAAAGTTCTTCACCCACCCACATCTATGGGGAATTGCTGTATGTTAATATGCCCCCTAGGGAGAATATAATTCCTGCTTCCTGACAAAAGCTGCTGAGAATATTAGCTGCTGTTATTTCAAGAAGCAGAAAGTTGTTGCAGCATCTCTAAAGAGATTAATATGAATGCATGTTTTGGAAAAGCCAAGCTGTATCACATAACGTCATAGGGTTTGCAAAATATTAGATGTTTGTGTTTTTAATGAAATGTTTATGGTTGTAAGTTATACTTGTTCAAATGTTGCAACTCACCTTATATCTACAGAATATGTGGAATGCAAGCAACTGTAATATACAGAATACATAGGTAGCATTGTCAGCAAATCTATAGATTGCCCGAATTCTTGCAGTTAGGACATTAGTCTTCCAATAATGATACTACTATTCAAGTGATAGTTTTAAGCATTATTACAAAAGGAGGGGGAGTTGTATATTGAAAGTAAAAAGAATTCTCCTGAAATTCCCTGAACTTAGACTTGCAAAAAGTGTCATACAGAAGTCAAGGTTACTTGAAGTTTGTACTTAGCTTTAGAAGATATATTAAGGGAGAACTCCATGATAAGCAATGTACAAAATAATCTGAACATGCTCTTATGCATATTCCTTTTCAGGATTTCAACTAAATACTTCTTATGGAAAAAGCCCTACTTTTTCACAGCAGGAATGCTATTTATTATTCAATGTTGATGTCAGAAAAAGAATCCTTAAAAATGTGATTTACAATAATGGATTGTACAAGTAAAATATTTGGAAATAAGAATGCATTAAGCTTGAGGTTAAATACCCTGCTTTTAAATCATAGTATATGTTGGTCAAATTACTCAAACATGAAAATATTTTCCAGAATCTTAATGTAAATATGCCTTAAAAATGAGGCATAACATTTGAATGCCATCTATCTGAACAGCAAATCTTAGATAGCTGATCCAAATATACACAGCAAGTAGTGATATCTTTGCCCATATCATAAAAAAAATAATGCTTAAAATCTGTATGCATTCGTTCTAAACGAGATTTCTTCAAGGAAACTTACAATACATTCACATTACTAAAAATAACCTGCAGAAGTAAAATATACAAAACATATTCCTCTAAAGTAATAGAACAGTAAAAATAATAAAGCAGGAGTCAGAGCAGTTTAAACGTTTCTAACCAGCAAGTATGTTTTAAAACAGGAATGGGGAACTATGGGCCCTTTATGACCTGTGAACTTCAACTCCCAGAATTCCTGAGCCAGCCATGAACAATTCTGGGAGTTGAAGTCTGCAGGTCATAAAGGGGCTGTAGTTCCTCACCTGTTTTAAAAAGACGACGTCAATTTCTCAGAATGCCAAGAAAAATAAAGGTATCTTTGCCTGCCTGTCAAAAGTTAAAAACAGTGTCAGCTATACATGAGAATACTACCATTGAAAAGGTCCACTTCTTGCCTTGGCACAGGTGTTGTCCAGAATGGGCCTCCTGAAAACGATAAATCGGTTTTGATAATACAAGGCAGACCTGAATTATTGCTAGGACTGACTTCAAGCTTAGTATTGAAACATTTATTAAATACCAGTATTGAGAGCAAATGGGGTATGGCCTTTTTGTCTGCATAAAACTTCCTCCCTTTGTAACTGAGTGCTGGTTCTTACATTTGATTTTTTTAATATATATATTTGATTTATGAGAAGCTGTATGTGTGAACTAGCTATTGACAAACAATGTGATTGAAGTGATAAATTATTTATATGATGGCTTATTCACATATGCAAAATGTTGATTATGAGTCCCTGATGCAAAATTCATTTTACCCCATGTTGCTTTCTTTGTAGTTTACTTTCCCTTCCAGTTGTTATTTTTAGCACCAGATACTAAGGCAGAACCACAATCTTCATAATTTTTAATATGTATTTGACCCAGCAATTGGGGCTGTGAACCTTCCACCACAGTAATTGGGTATTTAAAGATCTTTATATACTCTTCTATAAGAATAATCTTATCAGAGCATCATAAAAGATGTTTTAGGGGCATAATGCATTCACTTTTTCAGCAAATAAGTCACTCACGCAGCCATCAATCTCTATATTATTATTATGGTAGGTCATACAGTAAGCCAGATGCTTAGACTGGATTTGGCATTTTATTCATTATCGTTATCACTATCACTATTATCTGTTCACGACAGTATGAAATCACAGCTGCCAGTTCTTTAATGGTGTTGGCCTTCACACATACTGAGTTATTCCCAAGAACCTAGGGTGTCATAATGTATCAGCGTAGCATATAGTACTATTTGTACAGATCCAAGCAGCGTGACCTTTTGTAATTGACAGATGGAAATTTTGTCAATGTGCAGATTTTCTAAGGGTCATTCAAGGCTTTTTGGTGTGGCATTCAGTGTGCTAATAACCATTGGGGCCACCATTGTCAGTTTTTGCGATAATCCTTCAACTTCAATTTTCAGATCTTGATACTTTGTGATCTCCAATTCTTTGTCTTCTCCTGGTATTGCCATATCAATTATCCAATTATTATTACTTAGTGTCCCCTTTCATCACCTATTTTTTTATGCAATAAGTTTTCACTCATCTATTTTGAGAAGGTACTCCACTTTTTTTCCCCAGGATTTGCTGTTTGCAAGCCTTGAGTTTTACTCAACTTCCCTCACTTTTTATGTACATATGATGCCTTTCAGGCTACCTAGAAATAGGCATTAAGGGACCAGTTATTAGTCACTACTGTATAAAAACATACCCTTTCCACAAGAAGAAAGAAAGATGTCTTTCTCACAGTCAGCTAGCATTTTTTACTTACAACATATGTTCTGAAGATTGTATTTTCCATTTTAGGATTTTAGATGCAAGGGCAACTGCCCACTCTTGGAGACATTAGAGTGTTGAAATTTCCTTTCATGTCTAGAAGCAGCTTTCCCTTTTTTATTCTAAAAACACTACCCCAGTTGACAAATCCACCATTTCTTCAGGTGATTTTCTGTAGCAGTGCATGCCACTCTATGCCAAATAGTTCTTACTTCAAGCAACAAAAACATTCAAATACAATAATGATAATCGAATAGTATCACCTAAAGGTACCATTCACTGGGGTAGCTCAGTCCTCACCTCTCATCTCCAAAGAATTCCCTAAAAAGCTATATATGCTTTCATGGCTCTTCAGACACCCAGAAAGAGGGCAGTCTAGGTACAGCCTCAGAGGAGGTCATCACTAAGAGAGCTGACTCATAGCCAGCACAGATAAATAGGGCAGAAAGATACCACTCCCTTTTGCCTGCTTCACTGTCTCCAATTGGAACAATAAAGAACAACATCCCTAGAAAAACTATTTCTGAAGGTCACTTTATTCTCTCCCAAATGGTAAATATACTTACTGGGAGGAGAATACCAACAAATGGGGAGGAAGGGGAATGGAGGAGAAGGAATATTTGTTAATCCATTGGTAGAGATAGGAATTGATGGACTAGTTTGTTGTCTGAGACATCCTGGGCTGAGAATGACTGGCCAAAGTTTCCCAGTTGGCTTTCATGCCTAAATTAAGACTAGAACTCCCAATCTCCTACCAGTAATTTCTAATCTAACTAAAAGACCAAACTTACTCTTTTATAATTAATACTAAAAGCACACCATGCTGCAGTTTTTTGTGGTTTAATTCCTGTAAATCTCACAAAATGCACACAAACTGATTTCTTTTACTTCTTTTTCTTAATTTTATTTCTTTTAGTCTTGGAAAAAATAATTACGGTCACACTGCCCCAACAGAGCCAAGTTTTCCTAGCTCCTGTTTGAAGTGCCTGTTACAGCTGAGATATGGAGGGCCTTGGTGCAAACCCATCTCGTGAGACAATTGCACCCATTTCTGGGTAAGGAGCCTTACTCGTGGTGACTTATGCATTGGTCACCTCTTGTCTGGATTACTGCAGAGCACATCTTGCTTTGGAAGACCATTTAAAAGCTACACCTGGTCCAGAATGTAGTGACACAAGTTATGGGGTACACTTCAATAACCCCACATAACACTCCTAGTTTGTAAACTCTGTTGGTTGCCAATAGGTTCCAGGTACACTTCAAAGTGCTGGTTGTCACTGTACAGCTTCTCATGGCAGCAAGCTACTTGCAGGACCACCTTCCACTGATTACCTCTGCCCATCTCCTAAAGCTGTGATGGTGAACCTATGGCACACATGCCAGAGGTGGCACGCAGAGCCCTCTCCGGGGGCACGCATGCCATCACCAACTGCTCTTCTGGGTTCCGTTGTGCACTGGTCAGCTGCTCTCTTCCGGGTTCGTGTGCCAGCTGGTCTTTGGACCAGCTGGCCAGTGCGCATGTGTGTGCCGGAACCCGGAAGAGAGCATCTGGCTAGTACGCATGCACACCAGACCAGTTGGCCAGCGCGCATGCACATGATGGAACCCAGAAGAGGAGCTGGCCGCTGTGCATATGTGCACCGGCCAGCTGCTCTCTTCCGGGTTCTGGTGCTCCAGCGCATGCTCCGGTTTCAGCAGTTGGTGCCAAAAAGGTTAACCATCACTGTCCTAAGGCCTGATAGAGTTGCCATTGTCTGGCAACCATCACGACTATCCCAAAATCTTCCAAAAACTATCAACATCATTAAAGTAGGATCCTAAAACAGGCAAGCCACTTACCAGAACACTCAGCAACAACAAATACATATAATTATTTTTTAAAATGTTTTGGAAGACTTCGAGTAGAATGTGCAAAATCTTCATATGAAGTCCCTAGGGTAGGGGAGTGAGAAATGTCATGCTTATAACTCCAAAGAAGCAGCGCGGGGCAGCAGAGCGAAGCAAAGGCAAACCTACCTGGTTGCCTTCCTAACTCTGCAATCTCTTGCGAGGTCCTTCAGTTTGTTTATTCCTTTTTGGAGGCGGAGGGGGGGTATGCAACAAGGGCAGCACGTGATGGGTATAAACAGACAAGACTTGTCGATGCTCACGTCCGCTCGGGTTTGCTCGGCCTCTAGTCTGAACGCGAATTCCGCAGCCTTTCGCTGCTAGCGCCATTACAGGGGAGCAATGATCTTTAAAAAGGACACGTCTCTTTTGTCTAACCAGGGGAAAGCAGCGAAGCCCGTTTTCCGTCCTTTAAACGCAATTGGACGCCCCCCCCCCAAAATACCAATCCCGAGGCCTGCAACGTAAATGACTTGGCTTCGCTGGAGAACCCCCACTGCACAGACTCCAGGCTTACTCTGCTTTAGGAGTATAAGGAGCCTTGCAATCTATGGGAAAGGCTACCTGTTGTTGGAAAGAACAATCGGAGAAACGTGGGAAAGGATTGCATTTGAATTAACCATGCTTGCATTTCATTCTCTGAACCGAGAATGCCGCCATTTTACACCCTATTTAAACGTTAAGGGGTGAAATAAAAGAAGGCTGCGCGCCCCTGTCCATAGGATCGGGTGAAAACAGCCCAGCAAATATGTCTGCCATGAAAAAACACAACCCACCATTTTTATTCCGTAGCAAGGGCGCAACCGCCCCATCCCCCAGCTCTTCCTGGGATCCCTTCGCACAAGAGGCGAGGAGGAGAATTGGGGTTCGGACTTAATGCCGGACTCGCGATCCTGTCCCCGAAAGTTACTGACTTCGCGAACCAGCTATCTCGTTTCACAGACGAGGCTCTACTGGCCGCCCCTTTTGGTACCCGCTGCTTCTCGGCTGCCGGAATGAATTGGTGAACTTTCGGGGAGCCCCTTGGGGTCTCTCCCTCTGCCGAACACGACTCCCTCCGACCCACGTTACCCGCCCACCTTACGGTGCTTGTTTGCGCTTGTACCGTCGGTTAAGTGTGATGCGGGGGAGATCTGGGGGAAAAAAAATTCAGGACAGAGCGCTGTCGCAAAGGTGGTTTGTGAATAGGAGCTCCCGTAAAAACCTCTTGTCTGACAATGTGCTCAAACCAATATTTGACGCCAAGCCAGATCTTAAAAAGAGAGCTTTCACCGCCTTTATACTAATTACAGCTTCCGTTGGCATGGCTTGGATTGTTTGGTTTGTTTAATTCGGCTCAAAGAATGGGAAAAGGCTTGATTTTAGAGCAAACGACCCACCCCTCATCAGAAACCAATAATGGTTTCTCCCAATGGTATATATGTAAGTGGGCGAGGCCTCGCGTTGAAGAGTCACAAGCAGGAGGTGGTGGAGGATTGTCTGTGGGGCAGTGGAGAGGCACAATTCAGTGACGTCTTGATCTTTTTCTTCTCTATTCTCCTTTCTCCCTCTTCTCCCCCCCTCCCCTCCCCCGCATCTTGGGCACAAACCCCATTTTAAGCCAATTCTTGCAAACAGGGTTTGGGACCTAAGTAATAAAACCGCCAGGAGAGGGGGAGAGAAAGCTCTCGGAACCAGACAGCCTAAAGCTGATCAAGCTGCCACTCCGTCAGGCTATGCACTGTAAAAAAGCGCTGGTCAAGAAAAAATCGGAGCCGATTGTGAAAAGGTAGAAGGAGACAGGTGGAAGGCCCGCTGGCTTTGGGGATTTTGCCCGAGGGGCTCTAAGCTCCCGAGAAGGAAAAAGAGCCGGAGAAGGAAGGAAGAAGGAAGGACAGCGCGGAAAAAGTTCGGAAGGTTTTGGCATCGGAGTCCTTTGACAGCTGTCTTGCCCGGGCTGCCCGGAGTATGTGAACAGCGAGCCCTTGCTATGCTGAGAAGGGAAGAGCTGCTTATGTGTGGCCAAGGAGCCCTCGGCACCCGCCGCTGGGAGACTAGCCCGCTTAGGAGAGACCCAGAGGACTCCGAAGGGGCGTACCACCGCGCTCAGCAGCTAAAGGACGGACAGCCGCCCAAGAGGGTCTTCGGAAGCGGCCGAGGACGTTCCAACGGGCACCCCAGGAGGCGGGGCAGGAACCCCAACTTCGCCCGGCCTCACTGCCGCCAGCACTGCGCCCACCAGCAACAGAGGCAGCAAGCGACTTGGTCCCGCTGCTATCGGCCCACCCGGTCCAGGGTGCTGCTTTCCCTCCGCCCCGTCAACATGATGGGCATGCGGGCGCCTCGCAACACCAACCAGTTCCTGATGCGCGAGAAGTACCAGCTCATGCACCTCCGCTCCGACTCGGTGGGCACGGAAAGCGGCGGCTCGGACTGCGAGATGGACCCGCTGGATATGGATTCGTACTTGGGCGTGTTGGAGAACGCGCGCGGGGCGCTGATGGACTGCCCGGGCGCCGAGGGATCGCCGTCGCCGCCCGCCTTGCCGCTTTCTCCTTTTCCCGCCGGCCCCTCCAAGCAGGCGCCCGGACTGCGCTTTTTCGGAGGCTGCGGGGAAGCCGGCGTCCTCCAAGAGGACAGCTTGCAGTATTTTCCCTCGGAAGACGATGTCATCGAGAGCGAGATCTTCATGGAGAGGGACTTCCACGAGTTTTGTAGTACAGTCGCCTGACCCACACGGGCGGGGGTGGGTGGGTGGTTGAATCATATGTGATTATTTTTTTTTACTTTGCCCCTCAATTCCTTGTTTCGAATGGATGTGGGGAACTGTTGGAACGCCGTTGGAGAGAGTGAATCTGTAAGACTGAATCCTGCTGGATTTTAAAAACGCCCCCTGGAATTTCCTTGCATTTTAAATGGTAGAAGGGGGAGGTACCAGTGGTGAGATGACAGCTTCTATGTAAATACATAAGGATTGTCTTATGATCCCTATCAACAAGTTAATTAAAAGGACATATTTCTACCCTCACCCCTATCCATTTGTACAGGCTGTCTGCCTGATCTTCCATCTCCTGTTATTCCTGTGAAGGCAAAAGAATTATCGCTATGAATATTTTGTGGGCTATGGTTTAGTTGCCAAAAAGCGTTCATTCTGATTGATCCCAGTTCTGTTAAATGTCTGCAATGAGTTGCCATCTTTTAAAAAAATAATGAATATGGTGACCAAATATTTGAACTCCTGAAATGAAAAGGTGAGATATAACTGTAACCATTGATTTTTTAAAAATTAAATTTTGGAAAAGAGGGAAGGATGTGGAGAATGAACTGAAGCTCAGATTTTGTGCATTTGACTCATCATGAATTCATAATTTAATGCTGTACTTGGAACACCTGCATTTGTTTTGTATTAAAAAGAGCAACATTTGACATGTGAAGTTAAACAGTTTAAGCTATTATGGTCTTTATTATTTGCATTTTCTTTTTAAGATAATCAGGAAAAATGCACCTATATGCCATTTACCTTTTAACTCCCAAATGCCTGAACTGGGGAGTAATGGTTGGAAAAGGCTCTATTGGGGCAGTTAAAATAGACTTGCCTGCTACCTCTTTGCATTTTTGTCAAATGAGGCCAGGTCATTTGATATGCAAATTCTTAAAAAAATGAATGTAAAAAAATAAATAAAAGCAAATTAGATATGAATGTTTTGTGATTTATTTTCTGTGGGAAAATCCATGACTTGAGCATGTAGACTGAAATATTTTTGTAACACCTATAAAAATGTAGGCAAAAATTGCCAAAGCTGCAAGATTCATTATATATATATTGAAGGAATTATATGTTGGAAATTGGGCATTTCCAAAGTTATGTTGCTATGTCAATAAGGGATAACTCCTTAAAATAAGATACAAGAAACTTCACTATCAGAATGGAGATTGTGTGCAATGTGGAGCAATAAAATTGGCACAGTTCTATAGAATAGACCACTTAAGTGCCTGCTCCTGTAAGATAAAAGCTACAATAGCTGACAGTGGAATGTGGCTGCATATGAGGGCTTGATGTAAAAGGATTAATGTTGACATTCAAGAACAAAGAAAATGGTGGTATTGACTCAAGTAAATGCACTGGTGTTGGCTACAGAAAGGAAAGCCTGCTTTTTTTTAAAAAAAAGTATATAAAATCACTTATATGTGCATGCTATGCTAGAGAAAGTGATCTAATTCAGATTGGAAATAGCCTTATTGTATGTGGCCATTTTTATAACCATGGTTTACATGGAGCCCTGTTGATATAATGAAAAGGAGAAAACAAAACCCAGCATGCCAAGATCCAAGGGGAAAAAATACAAATTATCAACAATAAACACATATTAGCAAACACTCTGACAAATAGCAGTGAACTCTACCTCTGATGCATACTTTTGTTTTCAGTGTAAAATATATTTTTTTTAGTTTTTAAATAGCCACACTTAAAACACAAAGTAATTAAAATGTTGCTTCTTACAAATGAATAAAAATATCAAAGAAAATGAAGTTAGTTTTTTAATATCTACATGAGGAATGTTTTAATTGTTTTATAAACAGAGAAGGGGAGGTGATACGAATTAAAAATAATAGGGCTGACAGTCTGCCAAAATATGTGTTGCAAGTTCTGGAATGGAGCAAGGAAAGGTAAAGAAAATAGCTTACAAATCTCACTAAAATTAATGGAGCCTCTTTACCTTGCCTCATACATCATCTTCCAAAGAACCTTTTCCTCCAGTATTTCTCCAGTACTCCATAATTTCCTGTTACTTGACAGGCTGGCAAGCAGCAAAGCAATATTGAAGCCATTGACTCCGAAATTGAGCTTTTGTTTTCATTCTTCAGTGCAATCTGAGCCTAATAACATCAGGTGTCAATAAAAGTGGTGAACTTGGCATCCTAGTTGAAGCCAAATCAAAAAACACTAGGGAATTCCTGGAAGCTTGGCATCCAGACAAATTAGCCATTAAAACAAATAGAAATAAACCATACAGGTAGCCCTCAACTTATAACGGATCACTTTAAGTTTCAAAGGAGTCCGAAAAAATCCTTCCTTAAAGTTACAACTGCCATGTTGCTCCTGTGATTATATGATCACATTTTTGACACTTGGCAACTGGCTTGCACTTCCAACCAGTTGCAGTGTCTCATGGTCACCAGTGATTTGTTTTCCCATTTTCCAGCAAAAAAATCCATTGGATAAGCTGGATTTGGAGTTACACTCAAGTGATTTGCTTAATGACGGCATGATTCTCTTATTGACATAGTAAAATAGTCATAAATTCCAAGTCCAGTTGCATGATGACTCAATTTATGAACACATCTTACAACCAAAATTGTGGTTCCAAGTCAAGGAATACTGCATTTACACACCATTCAAGAGAGACAACAAAAAGCTAACAAGACAAAAAAGATCAAAGTACATCAGCAGTCAACACCCAGATAAGCAGGGATTAACACCAGACAAATGAACAGGAAATAATCAAGGAGCTAACAGATAAAAAAGATCTCCAGCAATACTGGCTACTGCATATACACAGGGACCAAACTTCACACGCACTAGCACTGATGCTGTTACTCTAGCTGGGTAATGAGACATCTGCAAGCGAAGAACCAAACTCAAAGCATCAAGAATTCCACAACATGAGGTGTGAATGATAATTAATAGGTCATCAAGGATCATCTTCCCATATATCCCATTATATTTTTAAGCATTTCCTGCAAAATAAATATAATAGGTAAATAAACATGACAAGATC
>JANHZT010000700.1:15193-30492 GCA_032468215.1 Stegonotus admiraltiensis
AAAATCAGAGTTTTAAATCTGGGAAATAGTGATTATATATCTGTACATTGATTATAATTTTATATTTGCTTCCTTTTCTCATTGTACACCGCCCTGAGTCCTATGCGAGAATGGCGGTATAGAAATCAAATAAATAAATAAAATAAATAAATAAATAAATAATAGAAAATGCCTAAAGTGAAAGATTGCCCTACGATTTGTCCAATACATTTACAATACAATGCCAATTTTAAGGCATTGGTGTTGTATATCAGTCCTTACAGCTGAATTTTGTACCTTGCTATTACTTCGAAATGATTAACGTAGAATAGACAGACCTTTGCTCCCTGGTGCAAAATGCAGTGGTCGGCACATAGTACATGCCACAACGCTTTCATCGTCTAGGACAGAATTTCTAACTCATCTATTTTTAGGGCGCTTTGACTTTGCAGGACTTATTACTGTATGTGGACCATAAGCAAGATTTTATGAGCCTGGCTGTATTTCTCCTAATACAAATTTTTGAACCAAGAGTAAAGCACATAAAACTTCTTAGTTTTAAAAAGTTTATTTAACAATCTCCTTTGTCCTTCCTACAGCAGCAGAAAGTTTCCCTCCTAGCCAATTCAAATTATTGCTTTAGGAAACATAAATAATTATCAAACACTTTTTCACACAATAATTGACTTTAGTTCATGTAAAGTGTACCATTTCATAGACATAATACCTGAGTTGCATATAAGGCATAATGCAGTGGTGAAATGCACTTACCTTCGCTACTGGTTCGGGAGTGTGAGCAAGCGTGCCTCTTCTGCACATGCGCAGAGGGTCAAAAATGGGATGTAATGACATCCCAGCGGGTGGGTGGAGCCTCTCACCACCAGCGCTACCGGTTCGCACAAGCTGGATAGATCTGGCTGCTGGCATACTGCTATTATTAAACTGACTTTTAGAGACCTTAAATGTGTTTCATGTGTATCATTTGGAAGAAGATAACTGTGTATAAATTTTAATATTTTATAGAGGGTCATGAGAAATGGCATAAGAAAAACCTTCCAAAAAGAAGAAACAGGCATGAACATTACTGCAACAGAAGATGGTGGAAGCTTTATTTCCTATCTAAATAGCAGTTTTGGAGTACCCTATTTTCACAAGGAAAGACTTTAAGACTTCGATGCTATACTTGCAAACTATTGCTTACATGCCAAAAAGAAAGTAAAGAAATATGTTTATTGCACAGAAGTGTATTTCTTGCATTTAACACACATTTAAGGAAATAAATCTTCACCTCCTCATCATAATTTTGTATTTTCCATCCCTAATATACTTTACTTGGGTCTGAAGTTACTAATATTCTTCACTGAAATATACAAACTGCTTGCCAGTAATAGGAGTTATCACATATTTTATGGAATTTAACTTTATCAACTCTAATAAAACATCCTAGCAGTATACAGATAGTGCTCAACTTACAAGAGTTCATTTAGTGACCATTGAAAGTTATAATGGCACTGAAAAAAGGGACTTATGACTGTTTTTCACACTTATGACCGTTGCAGCATCCCCATGGTGATGTGATCAAAATTCAGACACTTGCCAAGTTACTTAGATTTATGATGGTTGCAATGTCCAAGAGTCATGTGATCACTTTGTGCAACTTTCTGACAAGCAGTCAATGGGGAAGCCAAATTTACTTAACATTTGTGTGCTAACTTAACAACTGCAGTGTTTCACTTAACAACTGTGGCAAGAAAGGTCATAAAAAGGTTCAAAATGCCTTCAAAATCACTTAACAAATGACTCACTTAGCAAGAGAAATTTTGGGCTCAATTGTGGTCATAAGTCAAGGATTACCTGTATTTGTCCCAGCGACAACTGCAAGGAAATTCCATAGTCACAGGCTAAGACGTTCTGTATTTTTGTCCTATAATTTTTTATAGTCATGCAAGCTACCATTCTGATTAAATCCCTATTTTAAAAAAGCAGGCATAATAGACAAACCTCTAGCTTGGTGTACTAGTTAGTGTATCAGGCTAGAAACCTCAAGGGAGATCACGAGTTCTAATCATGCTTTGGCACAAAGCCAGTTGGATGACTTTATTTCCAGTTTCTCTCTCTCTCTCTCTCTCTCTCTCTCTCAGCATTAGGAAGGAGGTAAGGGCAAACCACTTCCAAAAAAATCTTGCAAGAAAACTTCAGGGATTAATCCAAGCAATCAGCAGAAGTTAACACTGGCTCAAAGGCACATACACACATAAAGAGTGGAAACTCACAATAAATTTTACAAATATAGCTGCTATCCCCTTCATCGTTATTTGGGAGTCAGCTCTGTATTTCAAAGTATTAAAACTGACCTGAGGTCAAAATATTCATTTTGTCTTATGATTCTCCATCCCCTGACAAACTTGCAAGCTTTAATCTGCCAGTTACTCAAGGGCATTTGCAGGGATGGTTAACCAGTCAAGATGGCAAGTGCCCCTTTTTGCATACAGTGTCATGTCCAACATCCTCCTTCCAAGTGCTTTATAAATGACATCATCCAAAATTGTTTGTAGGAAGGAGA
Source organism: Stegonotus admiraltiensis (assembly GCA_032468215.1). NCBI lineage: Eukaryota > Metazoa > Chordata > Lepidosauria > Squamata > Colubridae > Stegonotus > Stegonotus admiraltiensis. Next base: position 17,736 of record JANHZT010000700.1, read on the forward strand.
TCAAAGAGTCAAGATAGCAGACCCACTCATGCAATCAACCAAGTTGTTGGACAGGGAGGTGGGTGTCATATACAATAAACAAAAAAATTTTTTAAAGGTCCCACCCCTTTTTTACATGTGCCAGAATACACATAAAAAGATATACAGTCACTTTGCATAGTGAGATGGGTGTCATATAAAACGTGTGTGTTGTGTCTGTATACACACACACACACACACAACAAATGGTTATCTAATCTCTTCTTAAAAACTTCCACTGTTGGAGAATTCACAACTTCTGGTGGCAAGTTGTTCCACTGATTAATTATTCTAACTGTCAGGAAATTCCTCCTTAGTTCTCAGTTGCTTCTCTCCTTGGTTAGTTTCCACCCATTGTTTCTTGTCCTACTCACAGGTGACACCCTCTTCTTTGTGGCAACCCCTGAGATATTGGAACACTAGTCCAACTTACAATCATTTGTTTAGTGACTATTCAAAGTTACAACGGCACTGAAAAAAGTGACTTACTTGTTTTAAATCCTCACACCTATGAGCATCAGAACATTCACTTAACAACTGCAGTGATCTACTTAACTCTCATGGCATAAAAAAGATAATATTATTAGGCACAACTCAGTTAACAACCAACCTCACTTATAAAAGGACTCTGTATACACACACACATACACATTAACCAAGCAAGCTGGGTTCATATAACGTAACAAAAATGAAATTTATAGTGCATTTTAAAGGACATTCTATCATTTAATTGCTTTTTTTTTGTAAAGGCTATTTTGGCCTTTGCCATGGAAGGGGAAAAAAAAGACTTTTCAGTAGTTTGAATTTGCCATGAACATAAGAGGCACTTTCCATTTCTTTAATTGCCTCAACTTCATTAACCATGGCTGTTCACTTTAATAGTTTCTCATTACAGTAGCAGATGTGTTTAAGTGGCACTTCAGCACAAACAAAACACAGTGAACTTGGTGCTTGTTTTATCTTTATTTTATACCACAAGATGTTCATTCTTCAGGGATTCCTGAAACCTCTTTCCAGCCACACTAGTTCTACTCCATTTCTTCCATTATTACATTTCAGTCGCCTTTGGTGTTATGCCTGAGCCCTGTATATGAAGAGACAGAAAAGATGTAATGATTATATCCATCATAACCAAAAGGCTACGGCCTGCAAATGCTGTTGTTATTGTTAGAGGCATTTCTAGTATCTACATTTATCAGAACGATGGCCTTGAATTTCTGCTTGCAACTCTTTTAATCTGGGTGGCGTGTAACAATACATTTATTTTAAGATCTGTTCTTCATTCATGTTGTTTATATAGCCAAAATCTCCTCTCAGCATACTTTCACACTGGTCCCTCATCTTTGAATTCAATCCATATTCATTCATCAGACATTCATTCATGATCTTACTTCTCCTTGGATTACCATACACAGTACCTTAGTATTTTCTCGTAAAGAGGTAGTCCTCAGGTTACAAGTGTAATTGAGCTCCAAATGTATGTTGCTAAGTGAAACATTTGTTACATGAGTTTTGCCCCATTTTATGGCTTTTCTTGCCATAGTTGTTAAGTGAATCATTGCATTTGTTAACTTACAGTAGAAACATGGTTGTTAAGTGAATCTGGCTTCCCCATTCATTTTGCAACATCAGAAGGTCACAAGAGGTGGTCACGTGACCCCTTTTACCATAACTGGTTCATACCATAAATATGAACCAGTTACCAAGCATATGAATTTTGATCATGGGGATGCTGCAATGGTTGTAAGTGTGAAAAATGGCCATAAGCAATGGTGGGATTCAGCCAGTTCGTACCACTTCAGGAGAACCGGTTGTTAACTTTCTGAGCAGTTTGGCAAACTGGTTGTTGGAAGAAATCATTAGGGCAGAGAACCGGTTGTTAAATTGCTTGAATCCCACCACTGGTCATAAGTCACTTTTTTCAGTGCCGCTGGAACTTTGAACTATCACTAAATGAACTATTGTAAGTTGAGGACTACTTGTACACTGCACTTTAGGCATTTCTTGACATACTAACTCTCATTTCCATAGAACTGGGGGGGGAGAGAAATATGCTCTTTTACATTACCATTTTTTGCTTCTTTCGATATATGTTCAATCCCCATGTTACCCACTTCCTGTTGTATCAGTATTTACATGTCTTAAGATTTGACCAAATATTTTTCCATCTCCTGTAAACATTCCATTACTTTCATCTGCTCACTACAGCTTTTTGCCATTCATCTTTAACTTGCTATTGTCCATTCTCCCTGTCAAATACAATTAATTAATCTTTGATACATTAATCAATAGAACCCTATTCCTCACTGCATCGCTCAATCTGTTTAACATTCACTTCAAATCATTTCCATTTTCAGCCAATAACATGGCAGCTGATGGGAGTTGATTTTGATTGCAACAATCTGGACAGCTTATGAAGATTCTCAGTCGTCCAGGTCATGGTTGTGCCAAAGGTGCTTTTTCAAGAGGGAACTGGACTTTCTGGTTTTTCCTTGAAGATATTTCACTTTTCATCCAAGAAGCTTCATCAGCTCTGACTGGATGGTGGGGAATGGAAGGATTTTAATGACTCACTAAAAGAATGCAAATTGCTGTCTGCAAGGAGTATAAATCCTTCCAGTCAGAGCTAAAGAAGCTTCAAAAAAAACCAAAACAGAAAGTCCAGTTGCCTCTTGAAAAAGCACCTTTGGGACAATGTGGACAGTAAAGAGTAACAAGTTAAATAAATAAATAAATGTCTCCAGGCAAAGCTACACATGCACCATAAGCCACTGAGTCAAGCAGATACAGAAGTCACAATGTGGCTGGGAGGCTGCTTTACACGCAGCAATCTCTATATGGTTTCTGCAAAGAAATGTCCCTGGAAGCCACCAGAAGCATCACTAGCTATATCCCCTCAACTATACCAAAATCTCACCTGATACCATACCCAAGCATCAGGTTAGCACATTTAAAAAAGGGGGAACCGCCACCACCAGTCAGTCCAGCCAGCTAGATCTCTGTAGTATATCCCTGGTCTACTCTTTCTCACATCTGTGATTATGAGGGACCACCAAAGCTGCAATGTCCAGACCTCAGGCCTGAGCATAGGGGTCTGTAACATGGCCAGCATGAAACAGTACAAAACACCAAGGCTGCTTTCCATGTGAGCAGCTGTTTCTCCCATGCCAGTCTTATTTGGCACATTTTCTTCATGATCCGCTCATCGTAGCCAACAACCACCCACAACTCCATATTTGTGCAAAGCATTGCTAAGACTAGATAGTTTTTCTAAATCAGCATACGTCCAATACACTTTATTTTTTTATATTATTCATATTTTTCATTCTTCTTATAAGAAGAATAATCTATTGAATAACTTGCTCCAAGCATTCTACCACTACCTGATTCAAGTTGGAACTCAGTGCATGTATATGTGGAAGTAGACGCTGTCCAATTAAGCCTGAATAGGAGGCTCAGTGGCTAAGACACTGAGCTTGTCGATCAGAAAGGTCGGCAGTTTGGCAGTTCAAATCCCTAGTACAGGTCTCCAGCGTGAGCAGGGGGTTGGACTAGATGATCTATAAGATCCCTTCCAACTCTGTTACTGTTTACCAATTCATTGCTAAATAAACGAGAAAAAAGTTAGGTCGGAAAGACCTATGTAATGTAAAAACTTGTTTTGTTTGTAATCAATCAATATAAAATGTCAATCTATCTTAGACCTCTAATATTAGAGGTCAGCTTGCTCACCTGTAATATTGTACTATGAAGAAGGCTAAGTTCAGTTTACACTCTTTTATAAAGAGTGTAAACAGAATGATGAAATTCAGTGAGAATGAAAAAGACCTTTATAAAGCTGATTGCCTTATTTAGAGAGAAGTTTGCATTCTACTATTAAACCTTCATTTGTTTTCTCGTCAATGATAGCTCAACAAGATTTTTGCTGCAATTAGCATTCCTTTTCAGTATTCAGTCTTTTCTATGATTATTCTGGTTATTTTGTTTCCTAGGTTAAAGGTCACGTTCAAAGTAATCTGCTATGATTACAACTAAATCTCCTTACTTTCTCTTTTATCAAAGGCTTTAAAAAAAGCAAATGTATTTTTATCCCAACTTTATTATTTTTATAAATTACTCAAGGTATGAATATACTCCTTCCTCTTCCTATTTTTAGTTGCTCCTCCTATTAAGTTGCTACTGAAAGATGGTGCAATTGAAGAATTGTAACATATATTATAAAATGTACAGTACAGTAACATGAAAAGGAACCTGAGCTTAGTTACCTTTTCACTTAAAAAGAGGTTATTATAGATATTTCTTGCTTTCCTTATTTATAATTTGTTTTGATTTACGGTTAAATTTAAAATTGATTTAATATTGCCTCCAGAGGAATAATTACATTAGTCTTTTGCAGAAAAAATAACAAAGCATTTCATAGAGCCTTAAAAATTAACACATTTATTTTTAGTCTTTAGGGTGCCATAAGACTCCATGGGTTTCTGTTCATACTGTTATAAATTGCATTCTCAAAAGGACAGATTGCAGTCTCACTGGCTGGCATAGAAAAACATGAAGAAAATTAATAACATTTATAAATGAAGTGGGATTATGCTGATACTAGGTAACAATTCATCATTTTATATAGAGAGTGTTGTATGGTGGTTACATTGTTGGAACAGGAATGAAGAGACCCATTCTTAGCCCTGAAACCTATTGGGTGATTTGGAATCCATCCTAATTCTGAGTGTAACCGACCTCCCAATGTTGTTGTAGCAACAAAACAAAAGGAGATTTCCAAGGGAAACAGCCAAGTGCAATATGAATTTACACTTGATGACTATGAATATGAAGCTAATATGAAGCTAATAAATAGTAATAATAGTATTTAAAAAATTACAAAATTGAATCGCTGTTAAATTATGTCGATTCATAATTAAATGCAAAAATGTCTCAAATTGTGTTTAAATATAAGCTCAAATATATTTATTATATTTATTATATTTATTATATTATTTAAGTATAAGCTCAAACACAAATATTATATTTGTTTGAAACAGATCCTTAAAGTGCTAAGTTATTATAGGTTTAGACCAGGGGTGTCAAACTCAAGGTCCAGGGGCCGGATCTGGCCCATGGGTTGCTTAGATCTGGCCCTCAGAGCCACCCTGGAAACAGCAAAAGATCAGCCTGTGGTGCCTCTGCCAGTGAAAACAGAGCTTGGGACGACTGTGTGCAGCCATCCCAAGCTCCCTTTTCGTTGGCAGAGGGTTGCAGGAGCCTGTTGCAGCCGAAAATGGAGCCTGGGAGCCCATTTTCATTGGCAGAGGGTTGCAGGAGGCCATCGCAGCTGAAAACAGAGCTTGGAAGCCCATTTTCACTGGCACCACAGGTGACCCCGACAGTCACCTGAGTGATGTCGAGCTGGCCATGCACACCCTGGGCACATCCACCTCAGCCGCCCGAGGTCAAACACAACCCTGATGTGGCCCTCAGTGAAATTGAGTTTGACACCCCTGTCTTAGACGTTTGTCCTGAGTCTTACTGAGATCACTATTTTGATATTCATGGTCCTTCCTTCCTTCTTTCTTTTCACATGGAAGACTCATACTAGAGCTGATTTGATCACTGTTTCCAGATTATCTGCACAAAGGATACAGTTGTGTGAGATTCATCATCTGGGGAAAAAAGCATCCTAAATCAATACTAATGTAGTAGTTTTATAGATCTTGGACTACGTTGGAGCCAGCATGGCCCTAGCTCTTCTATTTCACCTTACGCCACATATTTCATCCTTCCAAAATTATTAAAGGAAAAGATTTGTGGGGCCCAATGCTGGCTGCATTATTTATTTATAGTAACAGTGCAGCACACTTTTTATCCAAATAGAATGAGGCCATAGTCACCCTTTTCCATAAGAATAAAGGAATATGTTTGATCCTGCCAGTTACAGATCTAGTAGCTTGCTTAGTACAATAAACAAGCTATATGCAAAATACATTTATTTAAAGCTATTAGATTGGGTCCAAAGGAGATAAAATATCCTTGCTGAGGAGCAGGCAGGATTTAGAGGAGAGGGTTCAAACTTAGATTAGGTCTCTCTGATCCATTGTACACCATTTAGCTGAGCAATACAAAAACAAAACAATACAAAAAGTGTCAAAAGCACTTTTTTTTTGGTAACTTTTGTGGACTTCAAAACAGTCTTTGATTCCAAAAGAGAGGCCATGGGGAAAACTATAGCAGTCATCAATCGATAAAAGATTATTCCTTCTTATCTTTCTACTAATATCTTGTCACCAGCCTTGGGAACATCTTTCTGGAGCTGTTCCCATCCAAAAAAGCAGGGCAAGGACGCATTCTAATCCCTGTACTTTCAATCTGTGTATTAATTCAATAATCAAGACTCCCATGTCGTCTGCTCACCACTCTCCAATGTTAGCAGATTGTGCAATTCCAGCTTTCTTATCTGCAGAGGATGAAGTAATTTTGTCTGTCTCCAAAGTGGAAACGAGAAGGGCATTGAAGCCATAGGCTTCCTTTAGTCTAAAAAAACAACTTGCAATAAATGATCAAGTGTTAATATTTGCACAACACAACGATAGCATGCCTACATGGCAAATTAACTGGTAGCAGAAACATAATTGTAAATATATTTGGGTGTAGTTCCAGGCATGCTTGTCTTGGACTACTCATTTGTCCTATTGGACGTCTTCAGCTATTCTGAGATTACATTTTTTTCATTCAAAGGGAGCATTCCCACAGCTTTAAGTTTGGTACCCCAGAAGCTTCCCAGTCCAAGTTCAGAAGTTCTATCCTTACCGTTTTGAGATGCATCAAGAATGGTTAAAACCAGGTTTGGTTTCTGTGAGTGGCCTAACTCTGGTACTATCCCAGTAATTTCTGGCTATTTTTTCCGCCCATGTGGATCTAGTCCCACTGGTTCTCCCACTTGCTAACATATATAGCAAGCTCCAGGCTTTAGTTCTCTCTTTGGAAACTGACTGGTCATAAGGATTTGAAAATGCCAGAAGTAAGCACTATGACTGGGATAGTGATTTCCAAACCAATCTAAGGGTAATATCCAATTCCATAGTCCATGGATTTTTTTTTCTTCAAATGGGAATGTGCCATCATCCTATCCCTTGTCCATTCTAATTCTGAAATTTCACTAGGCCTTCCTTCATCTTGGCCAGATTGGACACACAACCCCCCCCCCCAATAGTCTTGTGGGGGTCCACCAGAAACAGCACATATGCCTGTCTGGAGACAGCTCCCTGAAGTGCCCCAGTTCCTCTGTTGCTCTCTTTACAGAACATTTTGTCTGACATTCATTTATCCCATTGTAAAGAAATATTCAGGCAGAGAGTATGAAATATATTTACTGCATTTTCTATCTGTCTGGGGCTCTGACCTATCTTCCCAGATTTCCATATTACATGTTTCTGTTTTTCTATTCCTTCCAACTACAACTGAAGATTAGTGCTAGCGGTGATAGCCGCTGTTAGTAGTATTTTTTTTAAATTAATATGATAATGTTATGTTTTGCATTTTATACCTACCTTCTATTCATATCGACAATTTTAAATGTATGGGTTTCTATATAGTGTTTTCAGACATAAAGACCATAATAAATATATTAATAAATATAATGAATATATGAATAATTTGTTGTTCATCTTTGAAGTTGCTGACATGTAGATATGGGGGGGGGAGGAGAAAATACTTTTTAATATGCATCAGTTAGCTAACACTTCATCTAGCAGCTCTACACAGTAATAAGATTATTTCTATGTCATAACAGCTTATAACTAATTTGCACTTCTTTAAAAGGCTCTCTAGTATGTAGTATGTGCTAATAAAACAAGTCACATTACAGTCTAGCAGGCTTTTATAATATTTGTTTGTTTGTTTATATCCTGCCTTATTACTTTTATAACTAACTCAAGGCAGCAAACATATACAATACTCCTTCCTCTTCCTATATACCCGACAACAAGGTGAGTTGGGCTAAGAAAGAGTGACTTGCCTAACATCACCCAGCCAGCTTTCAAAATATAATGCTATACCACAGAAAAAAGTAACAAAAAGTTAAATATAAAGAATGGTTGTTTTATTGGGATAGCTATATAACTATCAATTATTCCTCATTTCCATAGATCAGACCAGGCAGCTGATCACGTATCCCAGTGAAATTCAGTGAGTCCGATCAGTGGTGGGTTGCCCCTGGTTCGGACCGGTTCGCAAGAACTGGTAGTAAAACTGGCGGGAGGCTCCGCCACTGACCTGGACGTCATCATAGGCCATCTGCGCATGCACAGAAACACACGCGCGCGGGCACAATGCGAACCGGTAGTAAAGGTAAGTAGAACCACCCCTGACTCCGATGTACGTTAAGTGTGAAAGACTCCTGGATCCAAATAGTTATTCCATCTATGTATGATTTGGATTTCAGCTTTTAAGTTCTGCATAGTGTTTTGCTTTGGGCAAATAACTTGAAAACCTAATGACAGGCCTTGAAGGCAGTTCACTATTGATTTATTTTGACATAGAAGTGCAAGCAAAATAGTTAAAGTGGTATTAACCATATTAAGCCAAGTAAAAGGCTGCAGAATTGCGCAGACATTTCTACCAACTGAAGATATTCCTCCCTTGGCTGGAACTGGGCAGCTTCAGGCAGATTTGGAATTCATCCAAAGTAAGACAAAAACACTCAAATTGTTCCAGAGTAAATCTGACTCCCTTTGAAGCTTTCAGAGAAATTTGGTGAGATGTAGCACATAAAGAGTGTGTGATATACCTCCTTTTTCCTCCCCCCCCACCAGAAAATGTACCTGGAGTGGTACCATTCAAAAGAATTGTTCCCATCTCAAAAATTCATTTCGCCAGGGAATCATTCCATTCACAGTTTTTTTTAAATATATAAATATAGACAAAACTTACCAGAGGCAATTTCTACCTGTCTGTGTATTTTGTAACTAGAATATAGTTCCACATATGGTTAGAATTTGTTTCACTGCTTTTGTTTAAATAAAAGCAATCAGGAGGCTCACAAAATATGATAAGCCATACGGCCTACACATCTCCATGGCTCATTCATATGCTACATTGCATCAAAACCAAATTAATGGTGCAATCTTGTATCTGTGGCAACAACCAACAGCAGTACTGAGCCATTCCAGGAAATATACTATTCAAGCACCAGCATTAACCAGGTGATATCTGTTATTCAATGAACTGCTACTGAGAGTCCCCCCACCCCCACCCCCAAGCAGGTGTTGAACATACACAAACACCAACCTGCATTTTCAGTCTGGCTGCTGACAGAAGGAGGGCACTTGTGCGTTTCCTAATAGTGCTGGGCAGTAACTTACAATAAATAGAGAGTTGTGAAAGAGCTGCAATTCATAGCTGGAGGTGACAGGAGGAACTGGTCTGACTACTTTGGCTTCTCCTTTTCTGCAGCTTAAAGCCTAATGATGAACTTGGCTCTCCTAGTTTAAAGAAAAGAGCACCTCAAAGCATATTAAGGCAAAAGGTGCTTTGGGAGGAAAAGGAGATAATACCCAATTTTGATTGATCCTGAAAATGTTAAGGGTTGGACCTGGTTCATAGTTTTGGATGAGAGATCACTGGAAAATTCCAGGACTGCTTATTGAACAGGGAAGTCAGAACAAGAACCTTGCAATGCCAACTTTTCACAAGAGCCCCAATCCAACTGAAGCTGCAGAAAAGAGGGAAGATTGCACTGGCTTTGTGGAAAGCCAAAACTTTGCTGCTCATCATCTCTTTGGCACGCTAGAGGAAATTGAAAATGGTTCTTTTGTAGCAGCATTTGATTTTTGAGGAGAAATGGTTCAATCATTAACAACTGAGTAAAGCCAAGAAATCACTTATCGGGCAATTGCTGAAGGGGATATTGAAAGAAACTAGATCAAGAATAAAATAAAAATTAAAACAAAAACTTGGGAAGGACTGGTTCTAAGACACTATTGTGCCACTGGTTCTTAAAAATAAAACTGCAGTTCTGCCATTTTGGGGTTGCGTGTACAATGATAACAAAAGAAAGCGATTCAGATAGGTAATGCATGTTGAGTTAGTACTCATGCCCAGGGGTGGGTTCTAAAATTTTCTACTGCTGGTTCTGTGGGCGTGGCTTATTTTGTGGGTGTGGTTTGATGGTCATGTGACAATTCTTTAGGATTTAGCAGAGGTACTGGTCTACCAGGCTTTTAACTGCTTGCAGAGCTGTACCAGTCTACCCGTTTGTTCTTGGAGTGTCCTGGTCTCCCCATTTGTTTTGGGAGGCACTGGTCTACCACCACGTTGCCTTTTAACACTGATCAGCTGTAGGGCGGCCCTTTGAAGTGCTGAGGCAAGAATTTAAACAGTTTTTTTCTTCCAGCCGATCAGCTGGGACTCAGAGGCAGTGAATATATTGGGGGCAGGGCCAAGTAAAAGGTAAGAATAATGCAGGGGGGAGGGCCCAGCTCCCGAACAAAAAGAACCGGTTCGGTGACGTCATATCATCACCGCTACTGGCTTGGCAGAACTGGGCTGAACCGGGAGGAACCCACCACTGCTCATGCCACTGGATGCATGTTTTTCAGCTTCTTCCTGTTAGAAATGCTCCAAGAAATGAAGCTCTTGAAAGAGACGAATAGACTTCCAGAGATTTTATTAAATTCCTTCAGTCTTTCTTCTGTTCAAATTTGGGAGGTTGACAAGAAGTCATAGTGAGGCAAGTGACGTCAGTGCAAAATTGAACTGACTGATGTGGAGTGTGTTTATTGAGTGGATGCAGGGTTTATTTTTTCTAATGCCCACTCTTTTGAATGTGGTGTTAAGAAAGGGGAAAAATTACTCATTTCAACCATACCACACTATCAGTCAAAAACTGATAAAAAATGAGATAAGACATTTGCTAAATTGGTCCAGAGGTGGGCCTCAGCCGGTTCAGACCAGTTCGGACGAAGGAAAATTTGAAAATACCCCCTGGGTGTGATCCAGAAGAAAGGAGTGAGAGTGAAGGGACAAAGTGGTGCTTGCAGAGAAGTGGAAGCTGGCTGGAAGTTATTTCTTCAGTAGGCAAGCAAATGGAAAGAGCAACTCACAAGCAGATGCATTTGCTTTCTTCTGCTAGGTAGAGGGGCAATTTTTAAAAAAATTGTTCTTTGGGGGAACAGTTTGCAATGCTACATTAAGCACTATAACTGCTTTGCAGCAGCTCCTGTGAGAATGTTAGGGGGATGCACAGATGTTAAATGTGTTCTTTACATCATGTGTGAAAACCGTTCAAAAAGAGGTTTATTTGGTTTGGGTTTAATGTGCTATGCGAATCCTGCTATTGTGGTTTGTCAATCATACAGATTGTTTACTGAGGTCATCTGCTCAACTCCAGATTTCAACTGAAAACATTTGTGAATGAAGGGGATAAAAGGTAAATAAATCAAGTAACAATAGAAGGAAATTAAGAGTATAGATCTTAGCTATTACACATTAGCTATTCTGCATCATTAGCAAAACAGAATAATCCTGGAAATTGCCCAGAAAGAATGTATGTCTGAGAAATACAAGTGCAAATTGCCTAGCAGTGGGAGGGGAATTAAAACGGCAAGAAAGAAGACAGGAAAATGTATTGTCATAATCTGCAATGGAGGGAGAAATTCTATTATTGCAGTTTGCTTTAGTGGCATGTTCATCATCTTGATATTTCTGCTCTTTTGTACAAAAATTAAAATGAAAGCATGTAGTAAAAACTAGAATCTCTCCACTCTGCTAACCTTATAGCTTAACCCCAGTTATTTTATCATCCTGAGAAATGGTTAATACGAACATTGCTGATTTAAATGGCTCACTCCGCTGTTCAATATTCCATACTTTATTCAGCAGCTTAATGATGTTAATCTAATAAATGTGACTGGCAGGGCAACTCTATCTCTAAAAAAAAAATTGCAGCCTTAGGCTGGGCCAAAGCATATGTGCTGTTTAAAAAAGGAACTATGAAAGGATGGGTTTATGCACACCAACTGTGTTGAAGATAAGGGGCTTGTCACTTTTATCACAAGTGGGCTGCATTGATGTGAAATAGTAAGTCAAACATGGGGGGGGGAAGCAAATGCAGCACAGCACACACACTTCTGTTTCACCATTCCCTGTGCGCAAATTATCAGGTGTAAGCCAGAGTTTATTATTAGCCGGATGATATTATGAGCACCCAGTTCACTTTATCAGAGAGCTCTGCAACTTCATATACTGTAGTTTTCTGCACACTAATCTTTTATGTTCCCCTATACACATCTAAAGCTTATTTTAGATTTATATATTCTGTTTTTAATTCATATTATTTATATCTTCCAGCCTTTCATATTTTTACTCTGATGTATCTTCTATGCTTTCTCATGACTGCCCTCCTTATACTGGTCTATGACTGTAATAAAGATTTATTAGCTTGAGGTTCCTGTCTTGCATGGTTTTCCTAAGCATTTGTAAACAGGGAGGCAAGACACAGTTGTGGAGGAGGAAGTTTTTTCAGTCTGTACATGTTCAGTTTTAACTTAACATGTTCAGTTTTAAAAGATTGTGAAGGGACAAGCTCAAAAATCCCACTCTCAGTTGACCCCAATTTACAACATTTTTGCTAAAAACTGGCACTTACTACTGCAAAAACACCCCAGAGTGAACAATGGGCCTGCTTAACAGTAATAGTGTTTACTTAATGACCATGGATTAACTTAACCATGGTGAATGACTTAACAAC
>JANHZT010000700.1:33801-46544 GCA_032468215.1 Stegonotus admiraltiensis
CGGCAGCCACAGCCACTCGGTCTTGGATGGGTTGAGTCTGAGCCTGTTCTTCCCCATCCAGATCCGCATGGCCTCCAGGCACTGGGACATCACATCAAGGGCATCGTTGGGATGGTCCGGGGTGGAGATGTACAGTTGAGTGTCATCTGCATATAGATGACACTTCACCCCAAAACCACAGATGATCTCACCCAGCGGCTTCACATAAATGTTGAACAGGAGAGTTCATATGTATGACGACTGCAGTGTCCTGGGCTCATGTGATCAAAGTCAATGGGGAAGCCAGATTCACTTAACAACCATGTTACTTAACAAATGATTCACTTAACAACTGTGGCAAGAAAAATCGTAAAATGGGGCAAGCTCACTTAACAAATGTTTCACTTAGCAACATAAATTTGGGGCTCAATTGTGGTTGTAACTCAAGGACTACCTGTATAAGGCTATTTCCCAGTGTGCATATGAGATACAGTAGTGAGTTGCTACTGGTTCGGTCTGGATCTTGCGAACCGGTAGTAAGAGTGGCAGGAGGCTCCGCCCACCCACCTGGACATCATTACAGATGCTCTGCGCATGTGCAGAAGCTTCACATGTGCAGAAGCGCCGTGTGCAAGCGAAGTGAGAGAGAGCGCTCCTGTTGCGAACTGGTAGCGAAGGTAAGTGGAACCCACCCCTGATGAGATACACATAGTTACGAATATATTAAGTTCATGTATGTGCTGTGTTTTTATATTCATTTCTAAACATTGTGAATGTAGTTGTAAACAAGTTTAGGCAACTATCATAAATAGTTCTTAAGGCAGACTTAAAGGTTTGGACCAGGGAAGTTATTTTGTATCAAGTTAGGCTGTTTGTCCAACATTATCTCTACTCTGAATGATTGTTAAATCACTTATCTGGATTTTGAATATTTTCCCCCAAAACTGCTCCCCATTTCCTGGTCTCTCTCCTCAGCAAAAAGATTGACCATTCTAGAAATAAATGAGGTTTAGGGATCAAATTTACACTTTTCCTCCTACTGGAACTCATGTTACTTCACAACAACATGGAAAAATAGTTAAATTTTAAAAGTCTTCTAGAGGCCCGATTAATCTGATTAACCTGTCAATTACAAATTTAATTCCAATTACTACAGTCTTCTGCCTGTCTGAATTATGGGCTATGCAGTGCCTTTTAAGGCTAGACCAGTATTTCTCAACTTTTGACAAGTGTAGGATTGTGGATTTCAGCTCCTAGAATTCTTCAACTGAATTCTTGGAGTTGAAGTCCACATATCTTAAAAGTTGCTAAGTTGAGAGACGCTGGGAAAGTCGAAAGAGCGTCTGGAAGGGAGCAATAACGAACCAACCACAAAGGTGACGCTGCCAGAACAAAAGCAAGGAAGTCGGCAGGGTTTTTGCTTTTATTCTTAATCCCACTTATTGGAGAAGGAAACCGGCTGGGAAACTCTGACATCTCGCCTTTTCCTTAAAAAACAAAACGAAGTTCTTGAGTGCAGAAGAGCGAGATCGTTTAGCCACTGCTTTTTTCCCTCCGATCCAGTCAAGAGCAGCAGGCCGAGCTCTTGAAGGGGTGCCAGACCATCCCTTTTCCACCCGAACCGCCTTTCCTTTTCCGTGGGAGGAAAACAAACCCCGATCCAGCTGGCTGGACTCCAAAGCCTTCAGCTGCAAGCCCAGATCCGTCGACCGAAAGGAGGAGCGGCGTCTCTGGGCCAATGGCCAGCAAGGAGGACAGGCGTCTCTTCCGCGTTTACCCTGGGCGCTGCGGCACGATAGGAAAGGCTTCTCTTATTTTAGCCCCGCAGGCCTGAAAACGCTATTGCTGCTGCTGCTGCTGCTGCTGCTATAACTGGACTCGTAGAGCGCGGGGGAGTTTGGGGTTAAGAGGGTTGAGGAAGGCTTTAGGGAGATACAGCCTTGGCCCTTTGCTTTACAACTAGGTGATAAGGCGTCTTCCAATGCAACATTTCAGCCTGGCTTGCACAGGCAGGAAGGGAACGCCTCATTGCTTTCCACACTCCTGTCAGTCACGATTGTTTTGATTATTCCCTGAAATTAGAAGAAACGGGTCCACCAAATCTGGACTTCCAGAATCCGGATGGCTACTAGATAGCAACAAAGAATTAGGACATATACTTAACTCTGTTCATCTGAAAGGAAGTCCACTGTATTCCCTGGATTTTCATGGTTGCCATGTAGAACCTGCGCTGTTCCAAAAGACCATTCCTCAGTCTGATTCCTTTTGACAGAGTTGTGTCAATCTGCAATACTCCCACTTTAGGGTGGTCAGTACTGGAAGAATTCCAATTCAAGGGTTAATAGTTATAACATGACTTTGTAGTAAGAGTTTTAGGATGAATTGATAGCCCAAAGGGGATTGAAGTTAACCTGCTGGAGAATGGGTAGATTGTAAATGCTAGAGTGAAAAATCAGTATGCTTTAAAAACAATTCCTTGCTAAAATGGAGCATAGATCAATCAATTTTTGGAGCAACACATTGATTTTGAGACAACCAATTATGCAACAGAAAGCAGTATGTTCTGGCTGCGTCTCTGGATATTCATAGCAAGCATGCCCTGAAAAAAGGAAGTAACATTTTTATTTTTGCTGTTGGTAGCACTTTTTCTACCTTCAGTGACTCAATTTTACGTGTGAAAAGGTAAAGAACAAAACTAATATGCTGAATTGTAGAGGATGGATTTCCCCCCCGCAGTTGACCAAGTGTAGCCTTTGGCAACATTTTCTTCATTTATATAATTCAGTGTGTTCAAGAAAGATATCTTCTGCTAGGTAGCACTAGCATAGTAAATGCTGCTTTGCAATTGAGCAATCTCTGTAGAGGTGGCAATATCTGGAATTTTTAAGAAGGCTGCTGAAGGGCATCAGGTTTAGGGCAGTGAAAATGCTTATGGTGTGTTGCATGATACTAAGATCAGTGTTGTACCCTTTCTTTTGGGGCTATTTTAAGAGAAGCAGCTGCTATTTTGGCTGCTTTTCTTGCACTATCTTGACTCAGTCCTGCTCAATATTGCCATCTGTAGATGAAAGTGTGCATGTAGTATCACACAGCCCAGATGAGCCTACACTAGCCTTTCACCTTTAGAAGTGCCAAAATTCTACTGCCAAAATTCTCAGCTATGGCAGGATGGCTAGCTGTAAAGTCTGTTACAGTGCTGACACATTTAGAGGACATCAAGTTGTGGGATGCTAAAGTCCATGGAATAAATACATATTTTGAATCATTTATTGTGCTCAGTAACAGTAAATAAAAAGTAATACTTTCTATTCAAGATATTGGTCATTATCTATAACAGTGATGGCTAACCTTTTTGCCATCACGTGCCAAAAGCGTGGGGAGGGGTGGGGTTGTGCATGCGCGTGCCCACACCAATAATTCAATGCCCCCTCACACCCCCACGCATGCACACGCGACCCCTCCCCGCGCTACCCCCGCGGGTGGTACGTGATGGCAAAAAGGTTAACGGGCCCGGTAGGCCTATTTTTCGCCCTCCCCAGACTCCAGAGGCTTCCTTGGAGCCTGGGGAGGGTGAAAACAGCCTCCCCCCCCCCAGAGGCCCTTCGGAGGCCAGAAATTGCCTGTTTCCTGACTTCCAGTGGGCCCGGAAGGCCCAAAAGTCAGCTGGCTGGTGCGCACATGGGCGCCGGAGCTGAGCTAGGGCAACGCTCAGTTGCCCACAGATATGGCTCCGCGTGCCACCTGTGGCACCCATGCCATAGGTTCGCCATCACGGATCTATAAAGTTACCTATATGGCATAGGGCCTGATAACTAAACCACCTATCTCCCGTAGTATCCATCCAGCTGATCAAATCTGGCAGGGTTGGTGCACTCCAGGTTCCTTCAGTTCAACAAGGCCATCTATCAGGACCCCAGTAATGTGCCTTCAGTGAAGCAGCACCTGCCCTGTGGCATGAGTTCCCTTAGAGATTTAAGTGGCCCACACCCTGCCGATGTTTCAAAGGGCCCTGAAGACCTGGCTTTTTGCCCAGCCCTTTGGCAAGGGTGACTGAAGCCTCCTTTAGATTATGGAGTTTGTTTTCTCTCTTGGTTCCCATCCAGTTTTATCATCTTTATTTACTTTTCTTGTTTTCTTGTTTTGTAGACTGTTTAACAATGTGTAAATCACCTGGCATCACTGAGAGTCAGGTGGCCTAGTCTGCACACTTATTAAATTAGGAGAAGGAAGAGGAAGATTTGCATGTTAAACTGAGGGCCTCATAATGATTTCTTTGACTTAGCATGTATAAATATATACTAGCCCAAATAGATCTTTTACGAATTAAAAAGAAATACAAAACAACAATAATTGCATGGATCAGATGTGGATGGAAATTAAAATATAGCAAAATGCTACAAAACAAGGCAAACACTTGAGTTTTCCAGTGTTCAAGAGACTATGGTGCAAAGAACACCACTACCACAAAAAAATAAGGCACAGGAAACTTGTAAGGCAGGGGTGTCAAACTGGTGGCCCCGGGGGCTGGATGTGACATGCACAGGCCATGCCCACCCCAGCTCCACGACAGGAAAAATGTCACAATACATCATGTGATGGCAACGTGACGCTGTGAGTTCAACACCCGTGTTTCTGGGCATAGGATTATGTCTTGGATCATGTGGCCAGGAGGGGGAATTGAAGAATGGCAGTCTCCAACATTCCGAGCTGCTGCCCAGCTACTACTCCTATTGGACAAATTATTTTAGATTTTATTTTTCTTGCAGCCCTGCTTCTGCCAGTTTCTTCCCCACCACCAAATTTCATCACTTCTGCTAGTTTGGGGCAGGGGTCCCCAAACTTTTGGACCTCAGGGACCACTAAATTCATAATTTTAAATCCCGCGGACCACTAATATGATCTGCCTAATGACTGGCTGGGTGGGCATGGCCAGGTGGTCATGTGATTGGGTGGGTGTGGCCAACTCAATGGCCAACTCGATGTCACTCGCGTTGAGGGGCGCCTCGCCAGCCTCTACTCTCCCCTCTCCTCCCAGCCACTTCTCGCCTGCCTGCCTGAGGTCCTTAGGGCTCCAACAGGAAGCAGTTGCTGGAGCTAAGCAGCCACCATGAGAAAGAGTTGGCAAAACAGCTGGCTTAGTTCAAATTGGATCTGGCCAAAAAGGAGGCTCAGCAGAAGCACCTCACTGAGGACTACGAGCATAGGCTTTCCAAGCAGAGGGAAGACCTGTGGGAGTGCAAGCCCAGGTGCCAATGCCTGGAGGCTCAGCAGACTAAGATGGTCAGCAGTTCCAGGCCATGATGCAATCCCACTGGAACAAGGCCCTCTGGCTCTTTGGCACTAGTGGTGCTTCCCTTCAGCCTTTGCCCACAGCCCCACACCAAGAGGCTGAAGCAGTCCCCAAGTCAGAATTTCTGCCCCCTTCCGACCTGCACAAAAAGACCCCAAAGGAGGAGACTCTCTGCAGCAACACAAATGTTCATTGCATGTATCCGTCCCAGTGGCCGTAGTTTGAGGACCCCTGATTTAGTGCAATATAAAAAATGCAAATAATTTTTAATTTTTGGACCACCAAAACTTTCTCGTGGACCACTGCTGGTTTGGGGGACTTATCCAGCTGACAGATACACTGATGGACAGAGTCCTAAATCCCTTTACATATTTTCCCAACATTTCTGTGGGTTAGAAAGATAAAGGGCTATAAAAAAAAAAACCAGGAAAACTCTACAAGCAGCCTCAAACAATAAAGCCTGTTGTGTTCACTTGACACTTTGCTATAGTTAATTGAGTATGGATTACTCAATTCTGTTGTCACTGAACTATAAACTAACCACATTGTCTGGGTTTGCATAACATGCGAAGTTTGTGGTTTGCAACCGTTTAATGTATTAGCCAACAGAATAGATATTGCAAGCATTCACATCTACCATTCCAGGACAATGAACCAATCATTGATTCCCATTTCTAAAAACAATGATTGGCAGCAACTAGATTTGTCTCTTGCCTTTAGCAAAACACATGGATTTTCAAACAAGAAAGAGAACAGTGATAAAGACAACCATCTTTGCAGTACCAAAGCCAACCAGAGTTTTACTTTCGGGAAATGAATTAGCCCTAAAATCCATTGAAGCCAACTTGTTCAGCATTACTAGATGGGAGAAATAAAATCCTAAAACTCATCTTAATTCCAACTTTTTGTACCGTCACATTTCCTTTTCCTCTGAATTGTGCTGGTAGAATAAAAGAAGCTAACATGGTCAGTGCAGTAACAAGATGGATAATTTTCTAAGAATTATCAATTTTTAAGAAACTTGCACAACCCAATGATCTGCAACCTAATTTACCAAGCAATCCTGAAGTAGAAGTAAAAATGAAGATACGATATATTGTCATTTACATTAAAGAATTTGGGTAAGAAATATCAGTGCCTATTTTCTGGGCCAAACAATAGCTAATTATTGAGTATAGTGAGTATATCTGAGTATAGTGCTTGTATCATCCAGAACTGCATCAGGATTCTTTCTATATGTCTGCAGTAAAATCTTGTAATGGAAACTATTTAATACTTTTAGTCACTTTATAATTCTTGAGGGAATATAGAATAATTTGCTACCGGATTGTATCAAAAACAATGAGAGATGAGCATGGAAAATATCAGTCATGGCAAAGACTTCCATTCAGTTCTGGAAACATGCATCAGGCCGGATAGGGTCTTTAAAAATAACATATTAAAGGAGAAAAAAAATCTTACCTTTTTTTAACAGCCTTAATTAGGCCAGAACAAATAATCTGCCTTAAGATAATGGCTGGTGCAATTTTAGACTGAATATCTATATCATATAGTCAAGATTTATTGTAAACAGTGTTTACTAAATAACTTAAAATGCAACATACTAAGCCATACAAGCTTGTTTGATTTTATGAAGCATGCTGTTTGAATCTAGTTGCTGTGGTTTTGTCACTGTATTATGTTTAAGTGTGGTGTACAAACCAAGCTGAATGGTAATTTTTTTAGTGAAGAACTGGAATCCTACAAGTTTCAAACATTTTCCTACCCCTCTAATTACTTTCCTTTCATTCCTTCCCTCTTTCAGATCCACTTTCCACACTAGGTGTTATGATGAGGAATTGGAGGGTGGAATGCCACTCATTATTTGAGTAGTGTCCCTGTATTTATAGCTAGATGAAAACCTAAGAATTTTCTTTTAACAATCATGTAATCCCTTGCATCGAGGTGGCATTGGGGTGACTGATTGGAGCTGGAGCGTTTACTAGCCCAATGACCTTCCTGTTGCCTCTGTGGAGTTCACAGCAGACAATTACTCATTGTGACCAGAGAAAAAAAATAAAAATAAAAGGTGAAAAACAATGAACTGTCTATCAAAGATCATACAGCAAGCTTTGGTTTCTGAAAATTCAGCATTTATTAATCCTATGTTTTAAACTTAAAGATTGATGCCTGGATTTCACTTCCTGTTAAGAGTTTATAGCTGATAGAAAACCCATTCTTTTCTAAGCAGTTTAAGCAGTTCAAGATCTAGCCTCCCTTTTCAAGTCAGTTTCTTCAAACATTCTTTAAGTTCAATATTTCTTCTCCTGTGCCTCAAATGGCTTTTAGTGAAGACTTTAAACATACCATCATTACTATACTGAAAAACAAGAATATGGCAATTTATATCTATGATACAAGTTGGAAGAAAAAGAAGCCTACAATGCTTGAAAATTATTTATTTATTTATTTATTTATTTATTTTTCCATGTATTTATATGCCACCTTTCTTCAGGAGGACTCAGGGTGGCGAACACACATTAAAAACAAGTAACAATAAAATCCCCTTTTAAAACTGAATTAAATAATAAATAATAAACCCCAGAATCAGAGTCAGACCATTTGCTTGAACAGCCAAGTCTTCAGGTCCCGACGGAAGGAGTGGAGATCAGGAGCCGTCCAGAGCTCGGTAGGTAACTCATGCCAGAGGGTGGGAACGCCCACAGAGAACGCCCTACCCCTGGGCACTGCCAGACAACATTGGCTTGACGTCGGCACCCTGAGGAGAGCAGCCCTATGTGAGCGAACAGGACGGTGGGAGGCAGGCAGGCAGAAGGTCCTGCAAATATCCCGGACCTAAGCCATGTAGGGCCTTATAGGTGAGAACTAGCACCTTGAAGTGGACTCAGAGGACCACTGGTAACCAGTGCAGCTCGCGCAGGAGAGGTGTTATACGGGAGTAATGACGGGCTCCCGTAACAACCCACGCGGCCGCATTCTGGATCAGCTGGAGCCTCTGGGTGCACCTCAAGGGAAGGCCCATGTAGAGGGAATTGCAATAATCCAAGCAGAAGTAACCAGGGCATGAGTGACAGTGCGGAGGTCATCTCAGTCCAAGAAAGGGCGCAACTGGCGCATCAGGCGAACCTGTGTGAAGGCGCCCCTGGTCACGGCCATCAGGTGGTCTTCTAGGGACAGCCAAGCATCCAGGAGGACACCCAAGTTGTGAGCCCTATCAACGGGGGCACGTTTTTCCCCACCTATCAAAAGTGATGGGACCTCTGACACCCGAGATGCCGGTATCCACAGCCACTCAGTCTTGGAGGGGTTAATTATCTATCCAAAATAATCTATTATTTATTTATTTATTATTTATTTATCCAAAAATTATCTATCCAAAAGTAACATTCCACAAAGAGACTAAAATTAAAAAATATTTGTATTCCATAAGGATGTTCAATCATTTACATATTCTATATTTTTGATACCATTTTCAAATAGAAACAATGCAATTTTGCAGTTTTATTTTTCAATCATCTAACCTTTTGCTATATTAAAATCATCCAGGGATGTATTATGTGCACCATTACAATATACACCATTATGAAAGGAGCTTCCAGGAATCTAACTTTTCTAACTCTTCTTTCCTAATGGCCTGGATTCAATCTTTCAAGGTATAAAGACAATCACATATTAACATAAATAGTAACAAACATTTTTGTATAATTTAAACTGACTATATTTAGTAAATATATGTAATTCTGTACACAAAAACTGCCTGCCTTCATTGCATTTCATTATATAAATTTAATATTCAGTCACTCTCTCAAAGTATTGATCCTTGCTTCCCTTGTTCTACACCTAGTCTTGGCTAGATAAGAGAACAAATTATATTAATGTCCATCAAATGTTGCTTTTTGGTGGCAAAGAACCTACATGCAGATGAAATCAAAATATGTATGACATGAGGATTATAAAAGACAGGCAATAAATATAAATGCTAATTGTGAAGACAGTTGCCTATGATAATTTAGAATTTTTATAATAAACATGTTCATACTGGATAATGGAAATGTAAGCTTTAGAAACTTTGGAACTACAAATCTATTCTGATTTCACAAAGTTGTTTATTCAGCACTAATTTATACTTCCAAGCTACCCGTAGATGAATTTTCTCGAAGGTTTCCATTATCCCAGGATTCAGTCAAAGTATATTCAACATTCTGAATCTTCCTTCTTTAGCAGAACTGCTGAAGTTAATGTTTTGCTTTAACTTTCCTTCTTGCATCTTTATGTTTCTTCCGACAATCCTGGAAATGTTGAAAATTTAATATAGTTATGACAGATTTGGTATTATAAAATTAATTAGCATTTCAGCTTTTAGCATCTAAGCAAGGTCCATAATACAATGTATAGCAAGTTTTGGAAAATGTGGATAGAAATCCGTTTTCTCCTCTTCCAGCAATGCCTCACAATGAATCAACAAGGACAAAATGCAGCTTTCTTACCAGCTTGGTTTCAAAGTTGAACTAGGATGCATACTGATAAATGAATATTATACAAAAAATGATAGATAGAAAACAGAATGAATCTTAGATTGTAATTTTGGTTTGCTAGGATCCTGGATCAAAAGTGAGAAACAGTCTCTGGCTCAAATATCAAGAATACCTTTAGCCACATACCTCAAGCAATATTTGGCGCCTGCTTTCCCAATCCTCTATTTCTTCATCAAGATCTGAAGCTTTATAGAATAGCTTGGGGCCCTCTAGAAAAGGCATAAAGAAAAATGTAAGCTTTGTCAACTGCCTGCCCTGTAAACAAGAAAGAAGCAAATGATCCCTCTAAGCCAAGGGCTCAAGGTCTGCCTAGATGAAACAATTGTACTTTGGTAGTTCAAGGTGTGTTTTCTGTCCTGCTGTTGAGATTGCATGCTTTCATCCTCGTGGCCTCAGGGGAAAAAAATTGCATATATAAAGTTCATGGACCATCAGATTTAACACATTTTGAAATCTAAGGTTTTCATGAACATTTCTCTTTTATAAGAGAAAGAGGCCCTCTTCGCCTCACCCTTGTATTTGTCTCTCCCCTCAACATTTGCTTCAAGGGCTCCCCGATTCTTTGAGGCAGAGTTTAAAAACACTTGAAAGAGGTGGATAGAAAATTTTACCATTCCAGCACACTGATAGAGGCAAAACCATAAGGTCCTGTCAGCCACAGGATGCTCCTAAGATTGTACCTGATTGTTTAAAAACTATTTTTAAAAATATGACCGAATACTGGTGTCCTAGGCAATTGCAACAATTATTCAGATAGACATTTCGTAAAATAACATCAATTTTAATAATTTGTAAGGTAGACTTCTTTGACAACTAAAATAGATAATGTTATCCACAGCAATCTGAACTCACGTTAAAACTCTCCAAAAAAGTAGAAAAACTTACAGAAATTATGTACATTGAATGTACAACAAACAAAATTTAGGAGACCTCTAACTTAAAATAACTTTGATGTTTACATTTTAAGAATAAATCTGAATAATAAGCATGTTGGTAACAAAAATAATTAAGATGACTTTTTTTCCTGATTTTTACCTTTTAATCTGTCATCGTCCTGTGAGAAGAAGAAAAATCTAATATTTGAATGTAGTTCAGCTGGAGAACTGAAAAAGGAACAAGAGTATTAATTTCTAAAACAAAGACAAAAAAACTACTTTTTCAAGCCTGAGCAATAAATTCATTTTGAGGAAGAAGCATATTTTTTTATTTTCGGAGATGAATTGAATGAACAACTATTTAGTTCTTATATTTGTTTGCATTAAAAATCTGGAGAATTCAAACTCTCAAAAATAATCAAGAAACAGTCATGCTGTTTTTTTCAAGAGCAAGACAGCAAGAGCAGAAAATAATGCTGGCTGACTGAATTTATAAGGTGGATATTTTAGCAATGTATTCATACATTGTGAAGGATACAAGACAACACAGAAACCGGAGCTTCCTGCCTTATTGTCCTTCTCGTGCAGTCCCATATAATCTTTAGGAAAGCATGGGGTATAATGGGAAATGAAATGGGAGGGGAAAGCCACATAACATTAGCTTAAGGCTTTCTGGCTGCTGCTAATGAAACTACAGTATACAATATAAATAAGTAGCTTCATTTTGGGGGAAATATTTGACAGTCAATCATCTCAGAGAATGCATTACTATGTTAAATTTGAGTTCTATCTTACCTAAAGTTCAATGAATACTGCAGGAGTATAATTTACCTTTCTTTGACATCTTGTACTTCAGCTGCTTCTGATCCTTCGTCTTCTGAACTACTATCTTGAAAACGGGGATCTTCTTGCCAGGCCACGCTTGAAGGTTTTAATATTTCAATTATGTATGGATCTATAAAAAAAGGAAAGGAAAGCAAGACCCAACCATTTTCAATATATAAAAACATTTACAGATACTAAATGTAACCCTTTGCTTAACAACAGTTCAAATTTACAAAAAGTGATGTACAGCCTAGCTTCACATTTATGACGGTTGCACTATCCTTACGTTCACGTGACCGCAATTTGTGCGTTTAGCAACCAGATTGCATTTAGGACTAATTGCAGAGTCCTGGAGTCACGTGATCATGATTTGCAAACTTCAAAGCTGATTTCCAATAAAAAACATCAATTGGGGAAACTGGATTCACTTAACCATGTGATTAGCCTAACAACCAAAGTGATTCACTTAACAAGCACAGTAAAAAATGGTTGTAAAATCAGGTCCAGTCCCTTGATGACTTTCTTTACAACCACATCATCTTATAATGGAAATGGTATGCAGGAAGAATTCTAATACGGAAAATGCTTTTTGTAAAGCAGGACAGTATTGCAAACCAAAATAATTAGTGCCCAGATTACTACATATTAATTCATTTCTTAGATATTGGTCTCTAAGTGTGCAAAAGCTGGCTTGGCATATTGTTGGTTATGAATAGTCAACATATTTATATCAACATGTTTATTTTTATTGTTTTATTCCTTTATTATTGATATTTTTACATTTATCATTTTTTCTGTTTTATTGTTGTAAGCCACCTAATATCCCACGGCAAGATCGGTGGCAAATAAATTTAATTAATAAATTAATAAATAATATATTTTCTAGTCGCCTAGAAAATGCAATCATAAACCATAATAACTAAGACATTTTGCTGAATCACATTCACAGGTGTAAATGGAATTAAACAGTTGGTTGTGACTTGGGAAGTCATCTAGTCTACCCTCTACTCAGTGCAGGATTTCCAGTCTCTTACTAAAGACCATCAATCAGGGGTGAAATGTTCCTGGTTTGGACTGGATCGCCCGATAGGGTAGCGATGGAGGCAGATGGTTCAGAGAACCGGTAGCAAAAATCCCTGCCCCCCCACCCCCGCCCATGCTGAGCTGAGCCGCACAATCATCAGAGGCTTTTTTTTTAACTTTTAAAAGCATTTTTTCTACAACCTCTTCCGCTGAAAA